>PVKA01041749.1:0-17876 GCA_004027165.1 Ctenomys sociabilis
TGCAAAGATGGCGCCCATATCCGGCTTCCTGGTTCTTGTTGCTGTACCAACCTCTCCCTTATTTAGAATAAGCCCGCCATTGCTGTAAGATCTACCAATAGTAATCGGCCACGTGTATAATTATGATTGGTTTGTGAAATCTATATAGCTTGCTGTATCACGAGATTCGCCATGCTTGCACGGTAGGAGCCGCGGGTAGTGGACGCGTGTAGAGGCTTGTATCCCACTCGATAAAGTCTTGCTGAACCCGTTGCTGAGTGTCTGAGTGTCTTCTTCCATGGGACGGGAGCGGCGCCGGACACTCCTCCTTATTACACACCCCTCCCTGAAGGACATGAGGGCTATGGCCATATAGCCACTGTGTGTGCCAGCTGTCACTGTGGTTCCGACACCTGAATGCTTTACTTTTGCCCAGATATTAGATACAGACACTGCCAGGCACCTAAGAAGTTTTTAATGCCAGCAACACAAATAGCCAACACCAAGGCCACAGTGTGCCGTAGTCATGACCCTCCTGCTTGGCAGCAGGGGCACAGGAGTTGGTGGTATAAGCCAACCTCCATGACTGGACCAGGGCTGGGGAAGTCCAGCTGGGTCCGCCCAGCACTGGAGCACGGGCCCCTCCCTGAGCCCAGTTTGTACCCTTCCCCTTGGCAGCACCACTCACTTGGAACCAACTGCTCACAATTTGTAAGAATTTTTTTTTTTCCTTTTTTAGCTAACTGAGCAAAGCTAAAGGGTTTAACTCTATCTGCTGTACCTTTGCTTCACCCTCTTGTCCCATTTGGGACCTGATTTAAAATGGTACTCCATGCTAAGTCCTTTGTGGTGATTTTAAAAAGTAACAAAAATATAAGGACCAAAAAAATAGCAAACATTTTTACACACACACACACACACACACACACACACACATATACATATATATATATATATATCACACATCTATAAACCTCTGTGATTCTTGAAACTGTCCCATTTTTATCTCAATGTAACATCCTCCTTTTTGGTTTTTCTTAAACCTATTTCTCTCTTTAAGCTCAGTTTTTATATATTTTTAAGGTCAATAGAGCCCCATACCTGATGTTTTTCACTTGATAATTCTCAATATAACACGCCAGTGCTAGCCACTGACCCACTAATCCATTCCCCCACCATGTTGCCAACAAAATTCTGGGGAATGTCCTTACACTTATCAAAACCTCCTTACAGCGGTCCCTGTTGCAGGTGCCATCTCTCAGTGGTCCTTGGGAGAAAATGGTGAGAGGATTTAGAAAATCAAAGACAAGAGATAGTAGCAGAGGTCAGGCGGTGGACCACACCGGACTGGCAGTTTATACCTTTATTTATACCTTTGCAAAGTTGCAAGACACAAGGTTGCCTAGTGACGACCACCAGCAATGTCCAGGCAGGATGTTCTTCTCAGGACTGAGGTAGCCTGACTGCTTTGGGCAGTGAGGCCTCATCCTACCTCCCCCATAGCATCAGTTTCCAGGGTTATAACAAAAACTGTAAAATTCATATTACTTTGTTAAGTGAAATTCTGTATCACTTGTAAGTTTTTCTTTAATTCTGATTTGTTCTGTCTTCAAAAAATAAAACACATGAACAGATTTTAAAATGTGGTATATACACACAAAGAAAGATCAAGAGTTTAAATGAAAAACTAAATATTTCAATATATACAGTTTACAGGATATTTCAACTTGACAATAATAAAGACAACAGGAAAACTTTATAAAACCTGTGCTGGTAAAGAAAGGCTGTTTCCAAGGTGTCCCTCCTGGCTCACCAACTCTCGTGTCAGGGTGTTAGGTAGCGCTCACCACTGCTTAGCTCTGTCCACGGTTTCACTGGTTACTGTGATATGCCTCTGGAGTAGTTTCTCAACATTCATAAGATCAACATGAATATTATTTAGGATAATCATAGAATAATAATCAACTTTTGTACAAGCAGGCTCTTGTTCATAAAGTCTAATTTTTAAAACCACATTTGTCATTTATTTTCCAAATATTATAAAAACAAAGAAAATGAGATCACATCTTAAAGACAGGTCAAAGGACACTGCCAGAACTTTAGTGCCAAGACCAATTAGACTTCAGCCACTGTCATAATTTTTTAGTGCCATACACTTAATTTTATGGTGAGGCACCTATCGTATCACTATAGACATGAAGATACGATACGGGCCAAGGACAGAGCAGTTAGCAGTAAGACTTTTAATGAGAACAGAGTTCACAATGGTTCTTGTCTTTTCTTCTTTGGTGGGTGTGATAACACAGTCCTTGAACCATGCACAGCACCTGGGTTCACCCTGCCTTGGAAGATAAGCAGCACAGAACGATCAGCTGAGGCCTGTTTCTTGACCCTGGATCCACAGTGTAATTGTTTAGAAATCCAGTTTTTTATTTTGTTTTGATTCACACACAATATTTGCTTATATTTATGAAGAGTGTGATTTTTTAAAGAGAATAAAAATAGATATTAGAAATGATACATAATTTCAAACAGAAAAAACAAGATGATAGGCATTCGGCAGTGGTTGGCGTGCTGCACACTGTTGTCTCCGACGTAGTGGCTCAGGTTACCTGATATCAGCACATACAGTTGGTCGACGTACTCACTGAGTAACAATCAAGGAAGGATTAGATAGCCATCACCTTAAAATTTATATTTTTTCATGAATGCAAACTTGTAATATAGAATAATGAGATTTATTTTGCTATGTTGGTACATGCATGTAATATATTTTGATTATGTTCATTAACACTTCCCACCTCTCTCTTTCCCTTCCCAAACTCTAAAATTCTACCTCTTTTAAGCAGCTTTTCTTCTGGATGGTTAACAACCTAAGTTCACAGATCAAAACTGGAGAAATAGAAAAGCCACAAGGCCAGCCAACACTTTGGCCCTAGCCTTTCAAGGTTAGCAAAGACTCAGGGCATAGGAGAACTGTTACTGTAACATGAAACTCAGTTGTGCCCCAAATTTTCTCATCAACGAGATTATGAAGCCACAAAGGAAAGAGATTGATGATGTATAGTGTGCTTGGGGAAAGTCACATGGAGAGAAAACTTTCTCTCAGGCTCTCATAGAGAGCAAACTGGTCAAGCATTGGCCATGACTCATCCTCATGGATGACACAGACAAAGGATCTACAGAGTAAGGTACAGGATTACAAGATAAACCCTGAGGGGAATTCACTGACCTCATCAAAAACAAAAGCTACATCTTTTGGTATATAGGACTTGATCTATCTCGGTCTTAACCATCCAGCAGAAAAGTATAAAAATGAGGTACATAATGTGGGACCATAATAATAAATTGAGCTGTAAATGGCTATAGTCAACAATTTCTTCAGATAACTCACTATTATTGTAGAATGCTGGACTGTGTTGGGTTGTGTCACCGAGTTCAGGCACCAAAATTGGCTTAATGACAATGGAGTGCCCATCTCTGACAGGTCTAGACAAAAAAAGGGGGTATACAAAGGAAGAATCATGATGTGTGTGTATAAACAGTACAGTTAGGATAAATATGGCGTGCTGCTGCATGATTCTATGAGAAGCAAGATTTGCACTAATAGTGGTTGGACAAGAAATTATGTTGGCTTCTAGTACTATGGACAGACACTGGGGAGATAACAAGGTAGAGGGTGTTAATTGTCAAATCTGTGATATAAATCAGCTGTAGAGAAATAAGATAGGTATATAGCTGCACTCTCTTCAATCACTGATTAGAGAGATCTGCTATAATAATGTCTGTAAGTATAATACCATGTATGCACCTTATACAGCACCAAAACATTACGAAAACATTTTGCAGTGTATTGATTTGTCGAATCTGTCCTGTTAATTTGTCTTGAAACTGTCTCATTGCTGTTTCTTCTTCAATAAAAATAATAATAATAAATAAAATAAAATTCTACCTTTTTATCATGAGCATACTCAAACTATTCTTTTTTGAGAATGCACTGTATTATTAACCATACCATATTATGGCATAAAATATCAACATGTATTCTTTTATCTAACTATAACATTGTACCTCTTGGCTAAGCGCTCTTCTCCTTATTCTTCTCTATCCCCCATAACTACTATTTTGGTCTCAATCTCTATGACATTAATTTTTTTAGATCTATCTCTGATAAATGAAAATCATGCGATATTCATAATTCTGTGCCTGACTTATTTTGCTTAACATAATGTCTTCCAAGTCATCTGTGTTGTCACAAATAACACATTTTCATATTTTAAATGGCTAAGAAGGGTCCAACTCGAACAGAGGAGTCACATTGGAGAGACTCAGAGAAAATCAACTAAAACCCAAGCAACTGGAAGCAGGGGAAGGACATATGTAAATGCTGAAACAGTAAATCAATCTGAAAGAAGACAGCTTTACAGCAAGCAAAATATCTGGATAGGATATGGGGTATGGCTTGCCAGAGCTGTGTGACAGGACCCACATCTCAGAAGCAGCCATCTTGAGAACTTTCCAAAAGCCAGAGGAAAGCAAGGAGCACTGCAGAGACTGCTCCCAGGACAGACTCTGGGTCTATGGACCCCCTTGCTCCATCACCCCCTCTCTAAGCAGTGAGAAAGTTGCAACCCCACAGCGTCCTTGCCACTGCCCAACAAGAGCAGGATAAGCCGTCTGACTACCTGGCCACCTCAGGCAACGAGAAGATATGCAGTGAACTGTGCCTGCCTGGTCTCGCAGCTGCTTCACCTGCTGGAGTCACCATCTAGCTCCCTCACAAATGCTGGGCCCATCTAACTCCCAGCTGCGTGCCCTGAACGTGCCCAAGTGACTCAAGTTGGTCCCCGGACAACTCGGCCCTCCATTTGCCCGTAGAGCTAACACTCTGCACCTGACAGCGCAAGGTTGCTGAGACCCTGCCCAGTGCAGGATTGCTCACAATCCCTGGGCCCACCAGAGACTGGCTTGCATCTAGCATTGATTCTGGGCAGCCTGGGCCTCCAGGGGCACTGCCAGGCCTGGCTGGAGTCTCTGCCTGGTGCTCTGGCTCTGCAGGGCCCCCATTCAATGTTGTGCCTACTGGAGCTCTTCCTGGCTCTCAGCACTAGCTAAAGGTCCCCAACTTGCCCAGTGCCTTGGGATGCTGTGGGACTCGGAGTACCTAACACCCTGCTTGGTCCCATCACACTGTGGCGCACACGCATCTCCACTGAGTGCCCCAGACCAGCATGAGCCTCACTCTGGTGATTGAAGCTTTTCGCAGAGACACGGGCATATCCATTAGACACCACGTCGCGGTGGTAGCCAGCCAGGATCCACACCAGGTCTCCCAAGCCTGCCTGAGTCTTCACCTGGAGCCCAAGCCCCACAACTTCCCTGGGCCTATATACCAGTTTGGGCAATTGCCACACACAGGAGTTTACAAATGGGAAGGCCCCACAAACCAAGGGATCAGCATAGAGACCCAAGGGTTATAAAAATGGTCCAAGAGGGATGTGATTAGGTTAAACACAGCTGACTCTGGACAGAAAACAGTCCTCTGCAAAGACTGGAAATATTTTTTTACTCTTTTGACCAAAACTTTTTTCTTTGTCTCTTCTATTGGTACTTTGGAGTACAGTTTGGAGTTCTATCATCTATTTTCTTATTGACTTTTTTAAAATATTATGTTGTATTATTGGTTTGATTAGGATCTCCTCTATATATTTCTTTTCTTTTTTCTATAATAAAATTGCTAATCCTTGTTATTAATCCTTTTCTCAGCTGTATTTTTGTGTTACTGTTATCTAATACTACTACTTTTCTTATACTCCTTGATAGGATCTTTCATTTCAATTTTACTAGCTTGTTCCAATCTTCTATTGCACAATCTTCACTCTATTTCTTCACATTCCCATTCCAACACTGCTATTCTCATTAGTAAAATGTATCATATAATAATTGAACACCTTTGTATTGCTAATGGAGGTAAAGTTGTTCTATTAAATAGATTTTTAGTGTATACCAATATCTGGTTTGTCACGCATGTATAGTACAAGCATTTGCATGCAAATATAGTCTCAGTTCTCTTCTCCACGTATATCTGAATAGAACTGCTGGATCATGTGGTAACTCAAGATTGATCATGTTAAGGAACTTCCAAAGAATTTTTCACGGGGCTCAGTATTCTCTGCTGTCACCAGCAAAGTCTAAGGGTTCTAATTTCCTTCATCCTCACCTATACGTGGTACTTTCGTTCTGAAAATAATTACAGCTGCTGTAGTAGCTGTAAATCAACATGCCATTCTAATTTAGATTTTCATTTTGCAATGCTTTAAATGTTTAAATTAGGAAGATGTAATGACTCTTATACAACAAATAGAATTATTTTATAAAAGAGTTACATTACTGGCTGGGGAGATAGCTCAGGGCTCTCAGTGCCTGCCTGGCAAGTTCAAGGACCTGGGTTTAATTCCCAGTACCGCATGCCATGCTGGCCCCAGAATCCTCGTGTACCGTGGACCCTGAAAGCAGGCATGGTGGAGCACCTCTGTAATCCCAGCACTGGGGAGGCTGAGACAGGAGGATCACTACAAGTTTGAACTGCATGGTGAGACCTTGTACCAAATAAATAAATAAATAAATAAAATTTTTAAATGTTACAGAGATACATTACTAAATTGTACATCGTGTAAAGCACATTGTACATCTAAAACTAAGTATTCAAATAAGAATTATTCATTTAGAAGCGGGTGATATAGCTCAGCAGCATCGGCCACCTGCCTAGCAAGTGCAAGGTCCTGAGTTTGATCCCCAGTACCTGTAAAGAAAAAGGAAGGAAATCATTCACTTAGCTAACAGTGTGTTAATGGCTTCAGTCAGAGATGGATTCAGAATGGGATAGTGGATGCTCTTCTTTTATGTGGGATGATATTTGGCTAGTACAGATTAAAAACTCCACATGCTTAGTTGGACATGGTGGTGCACGACTGTAATCCCAGCCACTGGGAGGCTGAGGCAGGAGGACTGTAGGGAGTTCAAGACCAGCCCAGGCTACACAGTGAGCTCACAGCCAGCCTGAACTGAAGAGTGAGACCCTGCCTCAAAAGACACACACATTAAAAAAACTCCAAAAGCTTAATTGTGTGTGTGTGTGTGTTTGCACACACAAGCCAGAGACCTAACCAGCACACACCCAATCAGTGAGGTACACCCTCCCAGCCTAAATAATAAACATTTTAAGTTTCCCATGTTTCCAGTACCCACGTTAAATACTTCATGTGTATCATTTCATTCAATGCTTAAAAAAAAAAGAAAACTTATGTAGTAAGATCTTTTGTTCTGTTTTAGTTTTTGTTTTGTTTTGTCTTTTTGAGACAGGGTCTTGTTATGCAATTCAGGCTGCCCTTGAGCTCACTTTGTTGCCCAGGATGGTTTTAAACTCACAGTGATCCTCCTGCCTCTCCAGTACTGGGGCTGCATGCCCAGCAGTAAAGCTGAGAAAAGTTAGAAGTTATGTAAATTTGCTATTATGTGGTAGCATTGGGAATGAATCTCAGTCCATACCAAGTGTTTCTTTTGAACTGTGCTATGTCATATTCTATGAATTTGTAGTGTTTTATTAATAAAATAATAAATTATAAAAGAAATTTTCTATGTTATGGATTGAAATCAGGGCTTTTGCACTGAGCTACACACTCAACCCTATTAAAACTTTGTATACTTATTTATTTGTTTTTGGTTTTTTGGGTTTTTTTTTTTTTGTCTTTTTGAGATGGTCTCACTATACAGTTCAGGCTGGCCTTGAGTTTACCTTATAGCCCAGGCTGGTCTTGAACTCCCAAATATCCTCCTGCCTCAGACTCTTGAACTGGGATTACAGGAGTGCACCATGATGTCCGGCTTGTTAAAATTTAACTTAACGTTAGAAACAGGTTATCAAATTATCAAGTTATCAAGGCTAAGCACAGACGTGTGGCTTTCCAGCCCCAGTCTCCCACTGTGCTTGGTTACAGGCTTATATCACCAGGCCTGACAAAATCATAACAATTATTATTACCTCTAACATTTATTAAATGGTCAGTAGGTTGAAAATACCGTGCTAGGTTTTACATTTGCCTTATTTTATTCCTTCTAGTAACCCTATGTGGTAGGTACTGCAATCAATCATATTTTACAGACGAGAAGACTAAGGTCAAGAAACTTGAGGAGGGGCCAGGGAGATAACTCAGTAGGATAAGTGACTGGCAAGCATAAGGGCCTGAGTTCAATCCCCAGTTCCATCAAAAGAAAAAAAAAAAGAAGGAGAGGAACTTTTGGAGAAAAACAAAAAAGAAACCTTTGCAGGATCCTCTAGCTGTCCTGACATAATTACTGTTATTGATTTTCCAAACAGTTGACTTTATTTTGTCCAGAACTCAAGTCCTCCTGCATATTCCACTCAGAGCTCCAGTGTCACCCCCTGAGAGAAGCCTCATCTGAAGTGGCATCATGCACCCAGCATGCAGGTGGCCCTCAATGCACACGAGCCCAGTGACTACAGACAGTGTCTTCTGGATGTTCTTCCCCCACCTTTGCTTCCTCCATTTCCAAAGCCCACAATGACTCCTACCTGGGCTCAAGTCCTTGCTGACCCCAACAGTGTGGCCCTTTCTGAGCTCCTGAGCCTGTCTGCCCTCCGGTCTCAAAATTGTCCCTTGTCCCTTTCTCTCTGTTGAGTTCTCCTCCTATAAGAGCAGCAAAAGCAACCAAGAATACAGACACAGGGGAAGCTCAGTTGAGCCAAGCCAAGCCGCAAGGGTGGCCTCCAACCCAGGGGAATTCACCATCAGCATTCTCTGAAGGTGGGTTATGGTGCTGGCTCCATCACAAGGCTCTGTGACCTTGGGAAAATGATGCAACCTTGGCGCTCCAGTCTCTGCCTAGGGAAAAATCGCACCAATCTCAGAGCATCCTGTGGGGATCAAAATACATTATGATTGTGATGAACTGGGTGTGGTGGTGCATGCCTGTAGTCCCAGCACTGGGGGCCGAGGAAGGAGGACCACTGTGAGCTCTAGGCCAGCCTGGGCTGCAAAGTGAGCTCAAGGCCAGACTGAACTGCATAGCACCACCCTGTCTCAAAAAGGAGAAAGAAGAAAGAGAGAGAGAGAGAGAGAGAGAGAGAGAGGCCTTACGACCACAATGTTAAAGGAAATATATCAGAGGCAGAAGTTTAAACATGGCACCTTTTCTCTTATATGAGAATCACAAATTAAATAAAGTGGGCAAAATGAAAGACGACAGGAAGGAGGCAGTTAACTGTAGATCTTTCTCAAATGGGAAGGGAACCAAGAAATGGAAGAGGGAGAGAGGGGATGGAAAGGACATGAAAAAGGAAAATTAAGGTGTGTCATGTATGCATAGCAGCTCCACACAGGGAAAGTAAGTATTATATAGTGTAAATATGTACTAATAAAATAAGTAAATAAATAACAAAATACATAAAAAGAAAAAAAAATCTGGTTTGTCTTAGAGTTTGTCCATTTACAGAATGTATTTCTGTGCTTAAAAGTGGTACAGTGTTAACTATTAGAGTTTGATAACATCCTATTTGTATTTGATGCTATTGTTGCTGATTTTATACTTTACCCGAGGTTATATGGCTGCTGCTATCAGTTGCTTTTCTCTGTATGTCAATATCTAGATTGTCTGGGTGTCCAGGGCTGGGGAGATAGCTCAGTGATATAAGCACCTGGCTGGCAAACACAAGGTCCTGAGTTTGATCCCTGGTACCACAAAAAAACAAAGAAAAAATCTTTGGGTTTAGACTGTCTGGGTGTCAAAACAGTAATACAGTCTGTTACCAAACAACTGGCTATTGCAAACAAGCTGCAACCTTCCCTCACCTTAAACAGAGGTGATGAGATTCTGGGACAGACTCAAAGGATAAGAGCTAGCTACGCCTGAAATGCCTAGGACATCTCTGAGATGTAGGCATCACCTAAAAGAGTCTCGAACTAGCAAATAATGCTACATGTCATAAACAATCTACAAGCCTGGGCACAGAAAAAAAATACAGTATCAGAAAACATGGATGCAAAATGCCCCCCAAATCTCCCAATTCTCCCAAAGCAAATCCACAGGTCTCTCTGGAGAAACAAATCAAAAACCACACAGCTAAAATGTCTGAAATGGGGCCAGCCAAACAGCTCAGGGGATTAAAGCACCTGCAAGCAAGCACAGGGTCTAGGGGTTTGATCTCTGGGCCTGATGTGCCAGTCCTGCTAATGGGATGCACTGAGATTGAGACTGGGCAGGGTGGCACGTGCCTGAAATCCCAGCGCTTGGGAAAATCACCAGTATGAACTAGCAGTAAGACCCTGAACACCCCATAGACTCTTCCCTAAAATACATACATACATACATACATAAAATATTTCAAATGGTAGCAGTAGAGCTAACAAAACAGATCAATAAGATGTTTGGTAAATTAAAAGTATGGATAATTAAGAAGAAAATTATCCTAATAAAAAATATCAGCAAATTAAGAAAATATATTCATTAAAAACACTGGAGCAGCTAAAGGTAGAGGTGAAAACTATGAATAGCCAGCATGGAAAAGGACTAGAGTCCATGAAACAGTTTCCAAAACAAATCCAGGTTAAAACCTTCATTGTAAGTACAGGTAACAGAAGTGAATGAAGCAATATGAGAACAGGGTAGAAGATGCCGGGTGGTCAACTACTAAAACACAGGTTAAAAATGAAAAGAGAACATGAAAAACAGCTGCACCAGCTGCCAGATGATACAAAAACTAATGAAAGAATAACTGAAATTAATCAAAAATCAAAAGACAGTACAAAAAAAAGCATTAGTAAACAGTATACAGAAATAATAGCACAGGGCTAGGGATTTAGCTCAGCAGCACAGCACCTGTGTGGCAAGTACAAGACCCAGAAGAAGAAGGAAGAAGAAGATAGGAGGAGAAAGAGGAGGAGGAGGAGGGGAAGGGGTAGGGGAAGGAGGAGAGGGAGAGGGAAAAGGAGAGGGAGATGGAGAAGGAGAAGGAGGAGAAGGAAGGAGAAGGTGAAAGAGGAGAAGGAGAAAGTGAAAGAAGGAAAAGGAAGGAGAAGGAATAGGAGAAGGAGAAAGTGAAGGAGGAGGAGAAAGAGATGGTAGGGGAGGAGGAGGAAGAGGAAAACAAATAGCATAAATCTTTGCAATGATGGAAAAATAATTTGATATAGAGTTAAGTGAGGTATACAGAATCCCAAATAACCACAATCAGAAATGAACCATGCGAAGATATACCATAGAGCAGGCTCCAGATATGTACCAAAAGAACAGAATCTTAAGGCTATGACAGAAAAGAAGTAAGCCACCTGTTAAGAAAAATGCCTCTGAATTAGAGCAGACTCTCAACACAAACTATAAAGTCAAAAAGAGCTTAGACTGAAGTGCTTTAAGACCTAAAATAAAACAATTTGCTGCCCCTGTCCCACCCCCAGGCACGCTGAGCCGGCCACTAAGCCCTGGCACAGTGACGCGTGCCATATGCAGTGTGGGAAGGCTGAAGACAGGAGGGTCATTATGAGTCTGAGCTGCGTGGTGAGACTCTGTGCCAAATACATTAAATTAATTAATTAAAGATCAGTGGATCAGAGGAGGAAGGAAGATCAATGAATTTGCAGGAGAGTAGTCCTGAAACAAGAAATCTCAAATCAATAGACAAAGTTTGAAGGTAAAGGAAGCAATTCAGAATCAACAGCTTACTCTGCAGCAATCCTGGCCTAGTTAAATTTGTTAGTGTAAATGATCACATGAACATAGAAGTTCTCCCTCTTTCAGAAGTAGATAATCTCACTCAAGTTAATTTGTAAGAAGGAAAAGAACACAAATACGGTCTCTCATTTCTCAACTGAGATTTGCACTATACATAATTGCTTGTACATACTTTCAAATGAACTCTTGCAAAAAAAAAATACTGTTTTATGATCCTAAGAGGTCCAAGTCCAGTCTTGTCCCCTCCTTGTGGGCTGGTGTCATATTCCTTTTTTGCTACAGAGCTCAGGTGTGAAAACCTCATGGGACAAGCTTCTTTATGGTTCCAGGCTATTGTCCAGTGCCTTCACTGTGCTAGGACAGGCAGCACAAGAACATTTTTTTTTTTTTTTTTTTTTTTTTGGTGGAACCGGGGATTGAACTCAGACCTTTGCACTTGTCAGGGAAGCGCTTATTCCACTGAGCCATCTCCCCAGCCCCCCAGAAGAACATTTTATTTTCCTGCCAAATCTGAACAGAACACGGCTGGGAATTTCCTGTGGGCCAAGGGTGCCAGATCTGAAACTGAGTCCTTCCTGAGATGGAGATTCAGTCAAATGACATAAATAGAACACTCCTTTGTAAGAATCTAAAACATGATGGTGAGTTTTCTTTTAGTTATTGCTCTTATTCATTCTTCTGTATGTGTGTGTATGACCCTGTAGGTCCAGTACCTGTGAGAAAAATGTTTGCTCTATAAAGATAAACTCCACAGCACGAAGCTTAAGAGTTACATCTGGAACTCTCAGGCTTGGCCATGTGCTTTCTCTTCCACCTTATTTGTCTTCTTCCAGTGAACTCTAAATTTTGGACATTATCCTCTATATTTCCCCTACTTGTGTTTGTTCCTGGTCAAATGTTTCCTGCATATTTGGATTATTTTTCTGTTCTCTATTACTTCACAATTTTGACTACTGATTGTATTTCCACTCTTCCATTTCATTGAAAAATTGTTTGTAGCAGCATGGACTGAACTTGTGAATGCTAGGCAAACACTGAAACACTGACCTCCATATGCAGGGCTTTTGCAATTTTTATTTTGAGACCAGGCTGTTACTAAAGAGTCCATGTTGGCCTTGAATTTGGGATCTGCCAAAGAAGAATTGTGGGCATGCACCATTATGTCTAGCTAAAAGTCATTTATTTTAAAAATATAATCAGAAATTGTTTTTTGAGGAATGTGATACACTCTAAAGGTAATAAAAACATGACATTGTAGGATTGCAGATTCACTTTCACAAGGCTGTGGAAGTCAAAGTGCTCTTGCTGTGCATAGTGGAAACATTCCGATGTATGCTAACCGGATGCTTGCAGGCTGCAGTGGAGCTGCTGGCTGTAGTGACTAAGCTTCTGCTTCCAGCTCCCAATGAGCCCCCTCAAAACTATTAGGCTCCTCAAACTATTAACCTTTATTTTTGAAAAAAATAAGTAATCACTTAAATAAGTTTACAAGGCCACTGAGGTCTGCCCAAAGCAGTCCGATATGGAGGGAAATTTAATGCTGGCCAGGAGCAGGGTCACATGAAGTTTGCCCTCACATGAGCGGCGCGCACTTTGGCCTGCGATAGACGCACCCGCCTCCAGCCGCCTCCAGCCGCCTCCAGCCGCCTCCAAGTTTCCTCTGAACGTAGAACGCTGTCTCTATTCACTTTGCTCCAAGCAAAGTCACATACTAAGTGGTCACTGCCTGCCCAGAGAGACAATCCTGTTCTCTAGAAGATATCCAGGCTTGGTAAGCTATGTAAAATCTTCTTGAAAAAGAGCAACCAAAAATGATATGGAGTTTAGTGTTTCAGTAAGCCACAAAAATTTTTAGGATTTAATTTTACATACACACATTACAATGAAGGAACTGTGCAGGCAAAGTCTGACCACACGTATTATAATTCTGATAATGATCACAGTGATTTCATTTCAATTAACCACATATAACATATATGTTTTTATATTATTTAAGGGTCCCTTCTCCTCTTTTCAATTTGTCAAAAATAATGATGAACATATTCTATGCTGCTTATTATAGAAGAGATTTTTACACAGAGAATAGCATTGTTCTTTGCTCAATATACTTGATCTCAAGTTGTGTGCTTAATATTGAGAGATTCATTTAAAAGGAAATCTAGTTTGTAAAAAAGAACACATAACTATACTAAATGGTGAAGAGACTGGACACAAGGAGATGAAAATTTGTTTTGTTTAACTCTGAAAAAAATATTTTGAAGGAGATAACTATTTTCAAGTATTAGTAGTATTTCCTATCAGCAAATATAAGAGTATTATCACAGTTCTACATGAAAAAGTAATTTTTAAGTTATCATAACTATCTGAAAATACAGCATATACTTTTCTAATGCATAGGGATCCCCTATCTATAAAGATACTCAGGGGCTGGGGAGATAGCTCAGTAGAATAAGCACTTGCCCTACAAGCACAAGAACACGAGTTCAATCCCCAGTTCTGCCAAAAAAAAAAAAAAAAGAAAGAAAATACTCAAACAAAAACCATGTTGTTAATTATTAGATACCAAAAAAGTGTAAATTAAGCACTTAAAGTGCATCTTGCTAGTTTGAAGTGATGTACACCAACAACTGTTACGTCAGGTGAACCACAGTTAACCTCAGTAGGAAAGGGTCTTTTTCTTTTTTTTATTTTATTGAAGTACAAATATTAATGAGACAGTTTCAAGACACATTAACAGGACAGATTCAATAAATTAATACATTACAAACTATTTTCATAAAGTTTTGGTATCGTACAAGGTGCATACATGATATTATACTTACAGACATTATTATAGCAGATGTCTCTTATCAGTGAATCAAGAGAGTGTAGCTGTTTACTTATCTTATTTTTTATACCTGAATTATATCACAGATTCAATAATTAATACTTTCTATCTTGTTATTTTCCTAGTGGTTGTCCATAGTACTAGAAGCCGACATAATATCCTTTCCAACCACTATTAGTACAAATCTTGCTTCTCATACAAGGGTCTTTTTCTGATTGGGGTAATGTGTATTCAAATTCTTAGCCCACTTTTAAACTGATATAGGTTTTCACACACAACTTAAAAATAACAATAGTTATATAAATTGCATGTGCTATTGGAGAAAACAAATTCAAAGCATATCTATAAACATACTAGACATTTCAAAATTATCTCTGAATAAAACAATTCTATGTACTACTTGGTTAATCCTAATTCTCAGGTATTTTTTTTTAAACAGCATTAGAAATGATACAAAATTTCACAGAAGCAACAGGAATTCGACCACAGTTGCTGTATTATATGGTGCTATCTTCAAATTAGTTACCTAGGTTACCAAAAGTAAACTTGCAAGATTAGTTTAAAGGAAAAAAAAAAAACAATAACTAAAAGCATTGTAAGAAATTCAAAAGAAAAAATATAAGGAAAATGATGAATGAAGCATGAAATTTTTAATATTGAGTTTTTATTAAAAAGCATCAAAATTTTCAACACTGGGTTTTGGTGTAGAGTCTAAAAAAGAACAACAATTGCTTGGTTCACAGTTATCAGCATATATAGTCAGGTGAGAAACCTACCAATTAACTGCTATTTTCAAAAACATGCTGAAGATTCTCAGGACCATTGCCTTACCCATCTTGTACATATAAATGTATGACTTTGCCCCTGTCATGTTTTCTAGGCAACTGCACTGAAGACAGCAATGTGTGATGGTGGGGTCACGCTTGGAATGCCTGTCATGCTGGTCTTCTAATTACATACTACTTGGCATGACATACCAATTACGGTCATACTGTCTCTCAAGTAAATGTTTGATTAAAAAAGGGGTAATAAATGAAAACATGAGACAAAAAAAATAAAAAGAACAACAAATAAATTCCTATATGAAGTACAATGAAAGTAGCAATAGCACTCTACAAATACAAATTATTCAGCTATCACAGCTAATGCAGCCTTCACACAAGACAACAGCACGTTCCATATGCACATACTTTTTCTTTCTGTACTGGGGATTGAACTCAGGACCCTGCACTTGCCAGACAAGCACTTATTCTACCAAGCTATCTCCCTAGCCCTGCACATATTTCTTATACTGACAGCAGTATGTTTGCTTTCCTGGAATTTTTGTAGGAAACACTTGGCACTTCACTGAGCTTAGTGTTTTTTCAGGAGGTTCTATTATATGATGCAAATGTAGCTAGCGGGAACATAAAATATTAATAAAGCAAAGTATTAAATTCTTAATATGAGGCTACCAGATAGCTCAGCAGATTAAAGCGCCTGTTTAGGCAGACTCAGGGGCAGGGGCTTGATCCCCAGTGTACTGTGTCAGCCCTACTCCAAGGTGCACTGAGACAGCAATTGAGATTGGGCATGGTGGCACAGGCCTGTAATCCCAGCACTTGGGAGGCTAAAAACAAGAGAATCACTATGAGTCCTATCTGTGCAGTGAGACCTTGCAGTACAATTATCTAATCTACCCTGTGTATAATACATACATATATATATACATATATATATATATATATATATATATATATTTCCCTCCTTTCTTTTGTCCTTTTCCTCATCCCAGTTTTTCTTTCTCTTTGAACAGAATCTTTGCCTTTCACAATATCTATTGTACCTTTCAGATTTTATTTACTCTTTCAGGTTCTTATACTAGAGAGACAACACAAGCATCCAAAATTTTATAGCAGCTACTTATTTGCCTACAAAACTTAACAGATGACATCTGAAATGAATTCTCACGTGAACTGCAATGAAAATGTCAACAGCACTCTACAAAAAAAAAAACTGTACTTCAATTATCGCACTTAAATAATAAGAAAATAAAATATCAATATAACATTAAATGCGTGAGTGCTTAGAATAGCCAACAAGTACAGCTGTGTACTTGTTTACAAAACCTAAGAGATAAATCAGAAATAGAAACCTATGTGAACTAGAGTTCTACAACAGAAGCAATCACTGCTCCAAGTGGTGCAGCCAGCGGAGTGCCCCATGAGAGCTGTGTGTTCCCTGTACAAGTTCCGCTCACACTGAGAGCATGCAGGGTTGTGCTGTCCTTTCCTGTGGGGCAGTTAGCATCTTTTTGGCTTTCCCGTTGTCACAGCAGGACTTTGGGAAGCTGTGCTTGCTGCACACCTGTCAGCTTACCAGTGTGGTTCACAATTTTTTAATGTAGTTACTTTGGTATAAACAGTTTGTTTTTCTTCTGCTATAAATGATCTCTTTTGAAGTCCATTCCCAAACCTCTAAAATTTTTCTGTGGTATTTTCCACCTGTTATTTTCTTTGTAAGTTATCAAACTATTTATGCCATCGATGTTTTGGATTGGATAGGACACAACTAATGGCCATGCTCTGTGCTTTGAGAGACAGCATAGTTCCTGCACAACTCATTAACATCTACTCTGCCTCGGGTCTTGTTAAAAGTTTCCATTGTGTTATGAACTATGATTCTCATCCTTTCAATGATTTAAAAGTATAAAATTCAAAGCTGGAAGATAGCAAATGTCTAAGCATTTGCCTGGCAAGGGCAAGGACTGGAGTTCAATCCCTAGTGCCACATGCTATGCTGGCCCCACAACCGTGTGTGGTGGTGCATGCCTATAATACCAACACTAGGGGAGGCTGAGACAGGAGGATCACTGCAAGCCGAGCTGCATAGCAAGACCCTGCATCAAGAAATTATGATTATGTAGATTATATGTATATATAAATATTCATCCTGAAATTACAGATTCCCTAAAAATACATACAGACTTCATTTTACCCAAAAGCCATAATTTGCTAAGCCCTTCCCAAATACTTCAATGGAAACAGAAAAATGGTAAGGGCAGATATGGAGCTTGCCAAGACTCCCTCACTCATTGTGAACTGCACACACTCAGGAATTTCTTTTTTTTTTTTTTATTTTTTTTTATCTTTTTTTTTCCATTTATTTTTATTTTATTAAAATACAAATGTCAATCAGACAGTTTCAAGACACCTTAACCATACAGAGTCGATGAATTAATACACTGCAAACTGTTTTCATAACGTTTTGGTACTGTACAAGGTGCATACATGAAATTATATTTACAGGTTTTTTTATAGCTGAATTATATCAAAGATTCAATAAT
>PVKA01041750.1:0-17871 GCA_004027165.1 Ctenomys sociabilis
TAATAACAAAGGTTGCTTCCTGAAGGCATTGGGTTCTAAGCATGATACCACCTCTGCCAGGGTTGACCCTGGAATCCTCTGAAGGTGACTTAGGCAAATTTACTGGCTCTGAAAAACACAAACTCCTGGGTACCACATCTCAATGCTGAGCTGAGAGAGCTCTAGATTCCTTTCCTTCCACATCCCAACCTAGGGCAAAAGTATGGCATGGCTTCCAGGAAAGAGGTGATGTGCTCTGTGCATGCCAGATAGTCCCCGGGTTCTTATCAGGAGCTGATGCCATTGTGGCCACATATGCAGGGTGAATCATCAGCCTTTGACCATGTCACTCAAAGTCTCCTAATGTAGGAGCTGGCAGCTTGCCCTCACCCTTTCCCATTCCAATCTGCCCAGGAGGCAACACTCAACTCAGTTCTAGGGCACATTCTGCTAGATTTCTTTCTTGTCTGTTAGTGACCAGGCTCTTAGTGAGCACCACAACTTCTAGGAAAGAAGACTGGCTGCTCTGTAAATAAATCTTTTGATGGTTCCTCTGTAATAAATCTTTTGTCTTGGATTTATATTCAGTATTGTAGAGGAACGACAAAGGGGTACAACATTCAGGTCACCTCACACTCACTGATTTAGACCTGCTGGCTCCTCCAAAGATAACATCAATATCATAGTATATGACATGCTGTGCACAGAACTCTGTAAGATGTGCATACCAATCTACTAACTGGGACACTGCATCAGGTTTTGTCTTGTGTAACCAATATCTGGTCGCCACAGTGAATTATATGGACAGAGATCTCATCTGGAAAGGTGTCTGTAAGGAGCACATTACTGGGGAGAGTTTTCTTTTGGACTTGGGAAAATGTTGAAAACTATTCTGTCTGGTGCCTTTGAGTGGCTGGTATCCAGTCTTTAATGCATTAGGTACAGGGTATCACTGGGCAGCTCAGAATCATAGTGCGCCTCCTGTTTTCAGCCTCCTCAGTGCTGGGATTACAGGGGTGCATCACCATGCTTGGCCTTGCTACCCTGTCTTTAGCTGCTCCATGTGTCATCAGACTTGTTGATTCATGTGTCCATGATAGAGGATGGATTGAGAGTATTAGCTCTCCATAATGTTTGGGAACGTTTAACTTTTTCTTGTGGAAATTAGCTCAGATGAAGTACCTGAGACAGCAGGAGGGAGGTGGCACCTGGTGGAGATGATAGCTACAGGGGAGGATGCACAGACACCTTCCTGTATGACTGACACCTCCCTGCACCCTGAAGCACAGAGAAGTTCAAGTTTGACTGAACGTTGAACAGCATTGAGTGGCCTCCTTTAAGGAAGAGAGGAGAGCTCACAAACACTATGTGTCCATCATCTATTTTCAACAATAATGGGCATTTGGACTTCCTCATTTTCTCCTCTGGACATTAGGTGGTCAGTTTCCTCCCCTCCAGACCCCAGCCAGGGGCAGATGGACTTATGGTTTGGTCACAGTGAATCTCTTTCTCACAGCTTTCCTTGTAATACTCCTCTTTGTGTGGAGGAGTGGAGAAGTGTTCTTTAATGTGCTCTCTATCCCCATGCTACCTCAAGCAGGAGATCTTTGAGAATGGGAGACTTTGTTGAATCCTCCCAGTACCACAAGAACCTGGCAGAATCAGTATAGAGGAAATTCTCCTCCGTAAGTGCATAAGAACCTTTAATAGAAGATTCTACGACACCCTAAGGTTTCTTTTGGATAAGCTGAGGTCAGGTCCAGTGATGTTGGCAGTAGTATGGAAGGAGAATATAACAGCCAAAATGTGTCTCAAGAAAAGGTTTGCAGATCAGGGTCCCTAGAAAGACTGAGCTGAGGGTGGCGAACAGGTAGTAATAAGCAGTGTGTAAGGCAGCTAATGGGAAACCCAGCCCTGATGTGCATCTGTGTACTCCACAGCCCAGGACTCTGCCAGCCCCATCCGGACCACCAACACAGGACAGGTGCAGGGCAGCCTTGTGCATGTGAAGGGGACCACTTTGGATGCCCACACTTTCCTGGGAATTCCCTTCGCCAAGCCACCTCTAGGATCTTTGCGGTTTGCACCCCCAGAAGCCCCTGAGCCCTGGAGTGGTGTGAGGGATGCCACCTCCCACCCTGCGATGTGAGCTCTCTGTGGAAGTGGGGAAACTCAGGCCCTTGGGAGGCATTGGGTGCTCTATGCTCAGTGATGGGATGCACCTACATTGTACAACCAGTTCCTCTGTATTGAGTGTTCTGGGCTCTGGAGCATAGAGGAGCTATGTTAGACTCAGCTCAGGGTTGGGGACATAAAGGTATTAGGTGCTGAAGAGAAGGAAAGAGACACATTTATCTGTGGCTTTGAGTTATGTTATATGTTCTGTGTCATTGAAAAGAGCTCTGGAAGAGATTCAGGTTAATCTGTGAATCTTATAAGAACTTCTGATGCAGCAGCAGAGACAATCTGGATCTGAGGATGGGCAGTACTGTTAACCCCCTTGGAGACTACATCCTCTCCAGGAACTATACCAACTGACAGGATGAGTTACCACAGTGCTTTTGATCACAACAAACCGTGGGATAACTATCTGTCATTGTCACCAGGTGTCTGCAAGAAGCTTTCCTTAGTAGTCCAGAGGTTATGGAGGTGTTTAATGTGACCCCACTCCCTATCCCCATGTCTGAAGACTGCCTGTACCTCAACATCTACACACCTGCCCATGTCCATGAGGGATCTAGCCTGCCTGTGAGTATTTAACCATGGTCAGATAGGGTAGGGGAGGACATTTCTTCTCTAAGATTAGAAGGTGGCTAAAAATGTGGCTTAGTGATAGACATTTGCCTGTCAAGTTCAAGGTTCAAGTTCATACAGCACAAAATGAAACACAACTGAGGGAGAATGGGATAAAAATGGATGTGATTAGCCTGGTTGTGTTGCAGTGTAGACCCTGCTGTGAAGCATTCAGCTATAGACACCAAGCAGAGATGCTCAGTCAAGTTGGGCAACTGACCCCTAGGCATTAAATCACAGAGTCCTAACTGGTACCAGAAATCAGAGGTTCTGGTGCCCAAGAGCTCGACTTTGAAATCACCCAGCAACACAGCTGTAGTTTATCTGATATCCAAGGAAATAGTAGTTTTATTCGCATTTATGCAGGACAATATCAGAAATTCCCCCTTGTTTTCCATTGGTAAGGAATGTGAGTACCAGATCCAGGCTTGGATTCATGTGGTTGACCTAAAAGTAAGAAAGTTCTGGTCGGCCTGATTGAAATTGGGTATCTCCCAGGTATGTTGTCTTAATAGAGTTCTCTGTGGTAGTTACATAGAGCCTAAGCAGCAGATAGTGTATGAGATGGACAGGTGTTATTTGGATTGGGCAGATGTCTCATAGCATCTCTCTTTACTACCCCAGGTGATGGTATGGATCCATGGTGGTGCATTGGTTATAGGCATGGCTTCTATGTATGATGGCTCCATTCTGGCAGCTTCTGAGAATGTGGTGGTGGTCATAATCCAGTACCGCCTTGGTGTGCTGGGCTTCTTCAGGTGAGCCTGGGCAGTGCTGGGAAATAAGACTGAGCAGAGTCGAAGCAGGCCTGTGACCCCTGTGCCTATCACTTCTCAGCACTGGAGATCAACATGCCTCTGGAAACTGGGGCTACCTGGACCAAGTGGCTGCCCTTCGCTGGGTACAGCAGAACATTGCTCATTTTGGAGGCAACCCTGACCGTGTCACCATTTTTGGAGAGTCAGCAGGTGGCACAAGTGTGTCCTCACTGGCCTTATCCCCCATGTCCCGAGGACTCTTCCATGGTGCCATCATGGAGAGTGGGGTAGCCCTGCTACCTGATCTCATCTCTGACTCATCTGAAGGCATCTCCACAGTGAGTACCCTCTATCAATGCTACACAGGACCCTGTTACCTCATCAACCAAGACTCTGGTGTAGTGTTATTGAGTGGGAACAGTGAGGGCAGTTGAGATGGCCTGGGAACTGATGCCTTCCTAGGGATACTGAGATCCTCAAGGGTGAGAACCTACATAGCTCTGCCTCTAATAACCTGAGTTTGTTCTGTGGGCAGCAAAGGTAACTCATGAGGCACTCATTGTGGAACCATGGAAAAAATGTGATGGCACCTCTCACTGAGATTTCTGATTAGCAGGGAAGATAGAAGAGTTGTATACTGAAGCAATTCATACAGTGTATCCTGTGCAATTGGGGTTTACCTGCATGAAATGAGCCAGCCCCTGACTGAACTAATTTTAGATAGTGGCCAAACTTTCTGGATGTGGGAATGCTGACTCAGAGGCCATGGTGAGATGCCTACGTGGCAAGAGTGAAGAGGAGATTATGGCTGTCACGAAGGTTGGTTGTTCTTAGATATGGGTAAAGGGGGCAATTTTGTCTCAGTGAGGGAGTCACTTACTCTAGGCTCATAAATCTCAGCTGCATGGGTTATTGTCCACACAGTCCTGGTTGGGAAATATGCACAAAGATGTGCTAAGTCAAGGGTGGGATTACTGGGGTAGTATGAGCATCCTAGGCTGAGTTAAGAGAGGCTGGAAGCAAGTCACTGGGCTTTAGAAAAATGGTACCTCACCTTGATCCCTGACTTGAATGTCCCCTTAGTCCTTCAAGATCATTCCTGCTGTAGTGGATGGGGTCTTCCTGCCAAGGCACCCCCAGGAGCTTCTGGCCTCTGCTGAATTTCAACCTGTCCCCAGCATCATTGGTGTCAACAACGATGAGTATGGGTGGACATTGCCCAGGGTAAGGCCCAGTCCAAGCCCTCAGTAGTTTGGGGTTACATTTGGTATGTGGGTCCTCTGGGTTACACAGGTACATACTGATCTAACTCTCAAGTCTGTATTACTCCTCTGTGACCTAGTATTTAGATAACCAGAAGACATTGAACAGAGAGACTCTGAAGGCTGTTCTGCAAGGCAGAGCAACACAGATGGTGAGGCTCTGTTGCTCCTACCCCAATGATATGGCACCCTCACATTCATCCCATGCAACTGTCTCATTACAATAAATTGAACCACCTATTTGGCTGTAGGTGGGGTTACCTCTAGATTTACCTGTTTCTTACAATCACACTCCATGTCCATCAGCTGTTTTCCCAGCCCAGTCATCTCCTTCTCATGCCAGGAATCCTGGCTAACCTGATTCTCCATGATCCTCCTGAGCTAGATGTTGCCTGCTGAGTTTGGTGTCCTGTTGATGGAAGAGTACATGGGGGACAATGAGGACGCCCAGACCCTCCAACTCCAGTTCCATGAGATGATGGCAGACTCCATGTTTGTGATTCCTGCACTCAAAGTAGCACATTTTCATCGTGAGTACATCTGTAATGGAGGTCTCACTGCCTTGGCAGGAGCTCAGAACAGAGTCCCAGGTGGGGTCTGTACAGCCCAGGTCCAATCCCCAGTTTCCTGAGCCTCTGGTGCCAGGCTCTTGATGTCTCTCATGTCAGCAAATCTTTGTGGTTAAATCTCAAGCAAAAAGGGCAATTCTGTCAAAACAATTTGTGATTTAACATATACTACAAAGCCATACTAGCAAAAATGGCATGGTAACAGTGCAACATGGATCCATAGATCAATGGGAGTAGAATAGGAGACACTATGACATAAACAACTACATCTATGTGAGTATGGAAAGAAGCCAAAAATACGTGTTTTACCAATTGTGCAGGGAGATATGAGAAAAGATTCTTCTCTCCTGTAATTCCAGTGTTCTGGGAGGCAAGAGGATTGTGAGTTTCATCCTGATTTAGACAACTAGTGAATTAGTGAGCTCATGTGTCAGATCAAAACAATGAAAAAAGGGGTTTAAAATGTAGCTCAGTGAAAGCCAAGCATTCAAATCCCAGTACCTCACACATATACACAAAAAGAATACTGTGTATGCCCTTAGGAATGTGAAATACAATAAATAGTAATGAGGGTTAAGGATATAGGGAAATTGGAAGCCTCTTCTACTAGAAAAAAAATTAGCATAGCTATTATGGAAATTATTATGGGATTCCTCTAAAAACTAAAACCAGGGTCACAGTTTGATGTAGATATATAACTCTCAGTATATTCTGCAAGAATTATTCAGCATACCACAGAGAGGCCAGGCTAGGCATAATTGTTACAATATATTTTGTAATAGCTAAGAATTACAATGTATCCTAGGTGTCCATGAAGAAATGAGCAGATATGGAATGTGTTTACATTCAACAGAATATTGCTCATCCCTCAAGTAGAATGAGCTCACATCATTTGCAAGGAAGTGGATAGAACTGCAGATCATTATGTTAAGTGCAATGAGCCAGACACAGAAAATGTCCCATATCACATATTTCCTGCATTGTAGAAATGTGGAAAAAAAGAGAAATGTGAAATAAAGACTAGTAGAGAAGAGGAAGAAAATCAGGAGGAAGAATGATCATAATGTTCTATGCATTTACAAAAATGCCAAAATTAAACTCATGAGTTGTTTTAGCTAATATGCAGTAAAAATGGTTTCATATATTACTTTTCAATGAATTTAGGACAGGGTCTAGAGGGTCTTACTGCTTAGATTGGGCTCCCAGTGATTCTCCTGTTTTCACCCTTCCACATGGTGGGATTACAAGTGTGTGTCACCACGCCTAATGTCACTCAGTGTCTCAGTGAGCCCCATGGGAAAGGCCAGCATGGTTCTGCTGGGATTGAAGCCAGTTCCCTGTGATCTGCCTAAGCAGTCTTTTATACCTGATGTGGGACACAGAATCTTTCTCATTATACAAGTGGAGAAACTGAGGAGAGTGATATTCAGTGAGATATGCAAAACTGCTCAGCTGGGAAGTCCAAGGTCATCAGTTATTGAAGTCCCTCTTTAATTTTGCTGCTATAACCTGGGGCTCTTTACCACACTTCTTCAGATGACAGCCAACTTTGGACTTAGGTGTTTTATCATCAAGGGTGAGGCACAGGAACTCCAGTTAAGAGGTCACAAAGTCACAGCCTTTCACCTCCTCAGGTTCCCGTGGCACTGTCTACTTCTATGAATTTGAGCATCCCCCCAGCTTCCTAAAAAACATCAGGCCAGCACATGTGAAGGCTGACCATGCGGATGAGGTTCCTTTTGTCTTTGGATACTTCTTGTGGGGCAAAAAAGGTAAGTCTTGAGGTCGAGGAGCAAAGATGGGGATCTAGTCGGTTCCTGAGTTGTGACTTGATCCACAGTCCACTTAACGAAGTTGGGTAAAAGAGAGAGGATATGATCAGTGTTCAACATCTTATGCTTCAAGAGATTGTACTGGGATGAGAATCCAAGCCCTGGCATCCACTCAGTGTTCCATCCTCCATCTGTCCCCATCCTGACCATGTTGTCATCATGGGAGAGAAGGGCAGGTGGGACCATTTCAAAGCGTATTTTTTTTAATGCCTTACCAGAATAAAAGGAAGAAGGAAACTGACAGTCCAGCACTGAGCCCTGGTCAGTTCAAATAGAGACTGAGATAACAGAGGTTGGGCAAGGGGAGGGCCTGGCTCTAGGGTAAATGGGGAAGGCCTTGTGTCTTGTGTGAAGGTCAGGCTGTAGCTGAATGATGAGATTGGCTCATGAGTGTGAGGCAGGGTGAATGTGATGAACATCCATGCAAGACCTGGGCCTTTGTCTTACCTCTCTCTGCAGCTGAGTTTACTGAGGAGGAGGAGCTACTACATAGGAGGATGATGAAGTATTGGGCCAACTTTGCACGAAATGGGTGAGCTGATACCCACCCCCTACCTCAGTCTTCACATGGTGTGTGAACCCATCAGGTGCACCTCTTATCTGTGGGGAATTTATTAGCTTATGTGTGTCCCTCAATCACATATTAACTCCATTGCAAGGCCAAAATTTATGGAGACACAGAGAGAGGGGCCTTGCCAGTACAGGTCACTCATCCCTGTCCCAGTGACCTCTGTGGGGGTTGTGGTGGGCTATAGTGCTGTGGTTCAAGTGACAGCCTGCCTCTAAGAGGGAGGGACAAATGAGGACCAGAAGCCCTGTCTCAAATGGAGTGGATACTAGAGGGATGCGCTTGTTCTCTGTATCAGGAAATGACCCCTTATTTCCACACTTGCCAGCTTAGCTGCTGGTCTCTATACCAATCAAGGCACTCACATGGTGTTCACCTAGTCACAAACTGAACTCTCACCTCCACTTGGGAGGGTATCTTCACAGGAACCCCAACAGTGAGGGCCTGCCCCATTGGCCTGTATTGGACAATGAGGATCTATACCTGCAGCTGGACATTGAACCTACTGTGGGCCGTGCCTTGAAGGCCTCCAAATTGAAGTTCTGGACGGAGACCCTGCCCCAGAAGATCCAGGAGCTGACAGGGGCTAAGGAGAAACACACAGAGCTGTAATTCCCTGTGTGTAGGAGAGAAGGGTCGATGCATGCAAGGCCTGGCTGTGCTGACACATACCCACATACTCATGCAACTATTCATCCACTCTCCTGCCATCCATTTAGCCCTCACTCATGGAGAATCCCCTGCATAATGTTCATTACCTTGTGACCCTCTTATTATTGTATCCCCAAGTGTTATGGCTTGTATCCGGATGTCTGTCTTAAGCCTCATGTGGTCATAGCTGGGGCTTTCTACTGGTGACTGTATCTAGCCTATGTGATGCTGGGATCAATTAGGTGATGCTGGCATTAATCCATGTTTCAGTACTAGGATTGAGGGTGCGCTGCAGTGAGTGCGATCAATGTCCCCCCAACAGTGGGTACCTGGCTAGGATATAAAAAACAGAAAGAGGGCTTGCTACTGTCACTTGTCCCTTGCTGCTTGCTGCCTTCTGCCTGCCCTGAACTGTATCTCCTCTGTGATTCCCCTCTGCCTGCCAACTATTGGAGTGAAAACTCTATAAATGGTGAGCCAAAACAACCTTGTCTTTTAAGTGTTTGGTATTTTGTGTCAGCAACAAGAAATGTAACTGACACACCCAGGGAGCTGCGGATGGGCAAGTCCCAATAGATTGGTAAATTCTTCACTGTAGAGGGCCCCCTTGTTGACTCTCCTTGACAGTCAAGCAACTGTGTCCATTTTGGCTGAGCCTAAGCTTATTTCCATGATATGTAGAGAGCTGGCTAGTTTCTTCATCCTTCAATTGGCTTTAAGTAATGCACATCAGTCTGGCTGAGCTGCTGGTGGTAGTCTTTGAAAGCAGCAGTTGTGGTTTCCCAGAAACCCCCATCTATTGCTCCCTAATGTGAGCTGGGTCAAACAGGGGTGAAGAGACAGTGCTCCACAATGTCCAGGTAGGATCCAGCCTGGAACCTTGAGATGGAGCCTAGGACTTCCTGGGGCTTGAAAGATTATACATCAGAGCTAAAGCACTGACCCCAAAACATCAGTTACTATCTTAGTTGTGTTATGCAGAATACTCTTTCTGCGTATGTTACTCTGCATGTTGCAGAGGTGAATGCAGGCCTCCTACCTAGCCCAGCTCACTGCATTACCTTACTTCCACCATTCTTATACTCATCCATCCTCAAGCCTCTCCTTTCTTCATGAATAGATAGAGCCTGGGTTCAGCTGTGGGTCAAGGCCTTTGTTGTGGATGGCCATCATCATGGCTGGACCTAGCACCCCATGGGTCCCCATAATTACAAATGTCTCTTTATTCTCACTGTGGGTTGCATTGAGTGTGGTTGGTTGGAATTAACTAAACAAGATTCCAATAATTTATACATAGGATTACAAATACAAACTTCTTGGACTGAGATGAGAACCAGGAAGGGCTCTCTGTAATCACACCACCACACTCAGCTGGATCTCTTTTCCTTTGCTTATCTGATCTTCGTGCCTGTACTATTGGCTGCAATGAAAGCATTGTCTTGGAGAATGTTATCTACACTTGGGTGTCAAAAGTTGTTTTCACCTCTCAATGATTCCATATGTGCTCATATTTACATAGGTAATAGAAGCCCAGATTACATAAACCTAGGCTCTCTGTGATATTCAGGCTGATATAAAACTGTATCTTAAGTTGGGTAGTCTCTAAACAAAAATTCACAGATTAGGAGACTAAGAAGTGGTTGTTAGCATACTAGCAGATTTGCCTTGTTCTGTCTCATACACAGTGCCTTGAAACAGTGACTACACTTGGTAGGAGAGGAAAATGATAGCCCGCATCTCTGCTTACTGTGTTTATTGGGCCATCAAATTAGAGGTTAGATTTCAATTTATGAATGTGAGGTGGTACAAGTTTGAAAGCATTCCTAGAGCTTCCCAAAGGCAGCCACCAATTTTGGCAACTACTGAAAATGTCTCTATTGTCAACCCATATTATATGTTATCTATCATTAAGTTTTCAAACAACTCACCTACTCATCTGTTTCTGTCCAGAGAAGGTGTATGCTTTATTTTCTTGAACATTAGAGCTGGTCCACAGTGTCCACTTGCCCTTGGAGCTTGGGCCAGTGTGGGTGACTCTGGAGTGCCAGGAAGGTCCTCAATGGCTTTCTCCTGAAGTTTGCTGTCATTTTCATGGTTTCTGTGGGAAATGCTGGGCCAAACATAAATGATCATTGTGAACCTGTCAAACGATTACTGTAATGATCTGTTTTAAAAGTGGTCCCCAACGAGAATTGCTGGCCCTGCACCTGAGGTATGCTGCGACTTGTTCTCCTTACTGTATGTTGGAAGGATTTTTTACTGGCTTGGAATAGTTCAGTTATGGTCCTACCTCTCTGGGAATACCATAGGCACAGGAGTGCCCTTCTTGGGTACCTTCTGGAATCAGTAGATTCAGGTATATGTTTCTAAGGTGGAGAAAGGACTTTTTGGCAGAAATGAGGTCCAGAGAAGGTACTGGAAAAGGCAGATGACTAAGAGGGTTGTTATGGTTTGTGTCCAGTTATCCCCTCAAAGCTTCAGGTAGTCACTGGGGTAACTTGTAGCATTTGTGATTAATTCATGATCCAATTCTTGGATTAGAGGTTTGAGTGTGACACGTGCCCTGAGGCAGAAAGCCTGAATACAGTGTGGGGTGGGAGAAGAAAGACAGGCTTGCTAACTTCCCCAGTAGCTCCTCCCTTTTGATTTTTGCTGTTTTCCTCCACCGTGAACTGCCACCTTTTACAGGGTACCACTCTGACTTGGATTCAGCTGAGTGTACACTGAAGCTTCCACTGTGAGCCAAATAAATCTTTCTTTCCTTAATTTTGGGTGTTCGGTATTTTGTCTCAGCAATGAGAGAAAAGTAACTGACATAGGGTAGATTTGTGAGATGTGCCAAAGTCAGGTGTGATGGCATATACCTGTCACTCCAGGGCTCTGTAAGGCTGAGACATGAGGATCACAAGTTTGAGCCCAGCCTGGGCAACTTAGCACCTTAGAGAGACCCTGTCTCATAATAAATAATAAAAAGGCATCAAAGATTTAGCTCAGTGCCATGCCTTGCATTCAATCTCCAGTACCATAGGGGGCAATAAAGTACTGTCGGAGTCTCTAATGTGTTTTCATCAAACAATCATAACAATAAAGGGAGGGCACTGGTGTTACAGATCCCCACAAGAAGAGTATGGGGAATGGTGAGGAATCTTGAAGGGAAGCCAGTCACTATGGTTGCAGGAAGCAAAACAGGAGCCTTCAGCATGAAGGGCACAGGTTCAACTACATAGTTCCCATCTGCATCTCTTGGACCTCAGAGGAAACCACCTTAATGAAGTGCTCTCATGTTCTCTGATTCCAGTTTCTTTCTCCCTCAAATTGACAGCTACAGTGATGCTTGTCACTGCAAAAAGTTATGTCAGTGACTCTAGATTTGAAGAGAAAGTATCTGGAGTCTTAAAAACACCTTCAAAGGATGTTACAAAGGGCCAAGGCAGAAGGGAGGTAGCCATGCCCATTCTGCTGGCTATTGGGTCCCTGTGAACTGTGCCCTATCAATGCCACTCCCTTGCAGCCCCCAACTTCTCTGGCCATCCAAGGCCCCACCTCCTTCCTGCTGGGTACAAACTCTGACCTGGGCCACACTGCAGTGAGGCTGCCTGTGGGAAAAAGAGTGGAGCTCCAGCAGGACAGAACATGCATGCAAACTGATCATGCAACTGACAGAATTCATACCCTGCTGAGTGTTGTAGCCTGTGGACTCTTAATTCTCCTAGGTATGGGCCCACGTGAGTCTTCAAGATGACAGATACAGGGGATGCATGTGCCCTAGTGTGCAGATGCCTGAGACAGCAGGGTAGGGGAAGTGAGGTGATAGAGAATTGTCAGGGAAGGAGGAGATGGGAGGTGGTAGTGGGAAATGTGCTGTCTACATGCTCTAAACCAAGCTTTCAGGGAGGACCCTGGTAAGCACGGACTATCATAGTTGCCTTAAGACAACACCAAGGAGCAATCTAGTATGAGTAGTGTAGAGGAGCACAGGGCAGAGAGGCCCCATGTCATCTGGCAGAGGAGGTGGAATTGGGTCCTTTCCTTTCTGGATGTATGGCTGTGGCTCCTGATGGCCCTTGTGTGTAACAATAATGAGAGCAGTATCTTCCCCTGGTCTTTGTCTCTGAGTGTGACTCACTGTAGCCAGAGGGCCCAGACATTCGCAAAGGAAATGTAACAAGCTATGAGGGACACAGAAGCCCCAAGAGGGGTCACATCCCAAATGTGATCTGAGAGGTTCTTCAATCCATGCCTTTGTTGTAAGACAGAAGTATGGATTGGCTTCTTTTTCTTCTCTCCTTTTTCTGAGACTATGAATTTTTATTTTATTTTTTCTAATTTATGTATTTGTACTTCATGTATTGTGGGATCTCAGTATATCACCTAGCCCTTGCCCAGTACAATCCACCCCAAAGAATGCTCATTATCTTACCACCATGGTCTACCCTGTTGGGCTCCTTTCCTTAGATGCTCTAGACTCTACTTCTCAAGGGAACCAAGATTTCTAACTGGACGATCTGCCTAACCGCCACCACAGCTCCTGATTAAAGAATGTGGGTTGGATTTATGTACATTCAATTTCAATCAGAAGCCACAAGATGGCATGGGATGTGCCCACTCTTTTGGGGGCTCTTAAACTTGGGCTCTCAACAAGATCATAAAGAATAAATTGTCTTCTACACTCTACAGGGAGATAATCTGAGCTTGACTATCCATTGACCTTTTTACTCCCTTCCTCTAGAACCTAGGGCACCCCCTGAACTGATCCCATCTCCTAATCACACCTCTGGATTCCCTCTTCCATTGCACCTCTAATCCACCTACAACCATGCCAACTCTATCCACATCACAGGCCGCCCCTCAGCCAAATCCACCTATAGCTCCCCAATTGCCTTCCTGCCACACTACCTACTTTTCTGCTCTTTACAGTTCATATAAAGATATTCTTGTTGCATGAAATTGGAACATTTCTAGTTTGTTTGTGCTAGCTCCAAGTCTTTATATCAACAACCGTAAGGTTCTTGCTTTTGGTGTGTCAATACCAGCCCTTTACACTTGTTTCACAACTGAAGCTCAACTCCAACTGACCTTGAAATGCTGGTGAAGGGAACGTAGAAGTTTGACTTCGATGGACAGGCCAATAAGGGTGGCCATGCTGCAGTGTGGAATGGTGAGTGTAAAGGCCATGGCCACTGTGTTTCAGGATCACTAACCTGGTGGTAATGAGGAAGAGTTATCAGGGTCCATGCAAAGCTCCAACCCTGAGGGAGGTCTTTTCTCTGTTGTTTGGGCAAGTCACCTAACCCTAATGGGCTTCGGTTTCAACATTCATAAAATGGGCACAAGAATCTCTCCTCCAAAGGTCCCTCCTGGGTGTCCACGGGCTGAAAAATGTCACTTTTGCATATAGTGGAACTGACTTTCCTGGACAAGCTGCTCATGTCTCTAGTAGTAACTCACCTGCACCCTAACTTGCTCTACTATGTTCAAATCTGCTTGCATTAGAAGATGCTCCGGGTTATTGATAGAGCAAATAAGATGTATCAAATGAAGGAAAAAGGACTTTCCATTTTTCTCCACTCAGAACTCTTGACCAGGAATGCCTGTCCGGGATACTCCTCCACCAACTTCTGGACTTCACAAAGACCCAGGAACACACCCGCAACCCAGCAGCAGTGGATATTAAAAATCTCGGATGCTTACACTTGGAATGCCTGTCATTCTGGTTTTCTAAATATGTACTTCTTGTCATGACATACCAAGTATTACTACACTGTCTTTCAAATAAAAGTATTTTTTTTTTAAATAAAGGGTAATAAGTGAAAAATAAGATGCATGGAAAAAAATTGTCACAGGAACGTCCTGTTACAATGCTGTATATGGATAGATTTCTAAATATCTGTGTAAATATATGTAAGTATTCACTCCTATTTTTAAATTTTTTTTCATATTCTATAAGGACTTAAAGTTTAATATCTCAGTACTTGATGGAAAATACCTGTTCCATGTTATGCCTATGATGTCTGATATTTAGACAGATAGTGAGGTTAAACCGAATGGCATATGTTACGGGGTAATAATAAGCTTCTCTTCTGGAGGGTTAACAACCTAAGTTTGCAGATCAAAAACTGGAGAAAAGGAAGGGCTGCAAGGTCAGCCAACATTTTGGCCCTAGCCTTTCAAGGTCAGTGAAGACTCAGGACAGAGGACAACCTGTACTGTAACATCATATAACTCAGTTGTGCCCCAAATTTTCTGATCAAGGAGATTATGGAGCCACAGAGGAATGCAATTGATGATGTATACTGTGCCTAACGAGAGTCACATGGAGAGAAAACATTATCTCAGGCTTTCACAGAAGCAAATTGGTTGAGCAATGGCCATGACTCATCCACATGGCTGACACTGACAAAGGATCTACAAAGTGAGGTACAAGGCTACAGGATAGACCCTGAGGGTACTTGACTGACCTTATCAGATACAAAAGTTACATTTCTTGTTATATATGTCTTTATCTTGGTCTTAACCATCCAGCAGAAAAGTAAAAAAAAAAAAAAAGAGGTATATAAAGTAAAGCCATATTAATATACTGAGCTGTGAAGGGCTCAAGTCAACAACTTCTGCCGATAACCCACTACTATTGTGGACTGATGGACATTGTTGGATTGTTTTGCTGAAGTCATGCACCTATAGTATTTAGATTCCGATGGAATACCCATCTGTGACAGGACTAAACAAAAAAAGGGGCTACAAAGGAAGAACCATTTTGTATCTGTATATACAGAATAGTTAGGATAGATATATAGTTATTATCACTTAACTCAATAAGATTTGTATTAATATCGTTTGGACAGTATATTCTGTCTGCTTCTTGTACTATGGATAACCACTAAGAAGATAACAATGTACAATGTATTAATTATTGAAACTGCCCTGTTAATCAACTTGGAAACAAAATTAAATTAAAAATGAAAATAAATATTTGTCAAAATAGAAAAAAAAAAAAAAAGAAAGAAAGGGAAGCAGGGTTGAAGGGAGAGGAGGGGATTAGGGTGAAAAAAAGAATCAAGACATATCATTTAGAGGGCTGGGGAGATAGCTCGGTGGTCTAAGTGCCTGCCTGGCAAGCACAAGGACCCAGATTTGAGCCCCAGTACCATAATACTATGTTGGTCCCGGAACTTGGGTTACGTCATGTCAGCCACTGAGACCGGATGTGGTGGCACCCACCTGCAATCCCAGCAATGGGGAGGCTGAGAAAGGAGGATCACTAGAAGTCCAAGCTGTGTAATGAGACCATACACCAAAGAAATAGAAAAGAATATTTAAAGAAATATATACAGGTACAAACTTACTCTAATGAATGTGACTGTTGTGTATATATAAAATGTAGCAATAAAATTAATTAAAAATTTAAATAAAATTACTAGAAGAAAAAAATCTCGCATATGTCTATGCTGTCTGGAATCTGCTTGTCTTCCTCGCCCACTGTCACAGGCCGCTCCCTGGAGCGCTCATAGATGACTGGATTGTCGTTTTCCAGGATCCTATTGCCCATCCTGCCACCACCTTCACCTCTGCCCCGGCCTCCACTGGCACCAAAGCCCATCATCCACACCAGTTTGTATATATTTCTGTTGCAGTCCATGCAAATCCTGGGAACAGGAAGAGGCATGGGCTTACTATGGGATCTCACCAGGGACAGTTTTTGCTGCCATCCCTCAGGCTTGAGTTTGAGAGAATCAGCAGTTTTGGCTGGTAGACTTCTGGCTTTCAGGAAAATGAGAAGGAACTCTCAAGATGCTGCGTTGTGGGGGTCAATCAAGAACAAACATATTGAGACCAAGGTCAGTTGTCCTAGGACAATTCTGAGCAGCAGAGCAGTCTGTGGTTAAGACCCACACCCAGTTCTCCAGGAAGTCAGGTATCCAGGCACTCAGATGCCCAACTTGGCTTCCCTCTATCCTGGCAGGGTTCTCTGTATTTCGGAATGTCCTAGTAATTTCCTGCCTGTCTCATAGAACAATAAGCCTGGGGATCACCTTTCAGGAACATGATTTCGTATCCAGTAGGTACTTTTCAGTTATTTGATAGGTGGAGAAGTGACAATGAGGTCTACCTCCACTGAAGAAAGGAGAGTGAAATCACTGCCCCAGCCTGGGTGAGTCGCTAAGAAGTGGCACATTCACTTTTGTATTTCAGAAGCAGGGCATGCCTAGGGGAGCAACAGCATTCACTCCCAGACCTAAGGGAGGATGGACCTGTGAAGTGGCACCCAGTACAATAGAGACTTTGAGTTCCGGTGCAGAATGCAAGGAGGAGCTGTCAGCGTGAAGAGCACAATCACAACTCCCTGCCTTTGTTCAAGCCTTTCCAGTGTCCCACAGTGAAATTCAATTTCCTCCATCCTTGAGGAATCTCATCCCACACCTCTTGAAGCAGCACTCCTGAGTTTACCAGTTATGGTTTCTTACTGCCTTCGCTTGACCCTTGACACTCTTCCAGAGGTAATTGCAAAGACAATTGGCATAGTGACTTCAGTTTTGAGAAGAGGACTTTCTGTTACCTCACAAGGACTTCAGAAGACAAGAGATACCTTTGTGGAACTGAGAGAAAGCCTAAGCAAGGGAAAGTGGCTATGTTCCCTCTTCTGGCTCCTGGCTCCCTGGACCTTGGCCTACCTCATGAGCAATCTCCACTTTGCCCTGCCTACTCCATGCCCCACCTACTCCCTGCCAGGTTCAAACTCCAATCAGAGCAAGTCCATTCTTCTGTTTCTTGTTGGCAAAACACAGCTTGCTCCATAGCAGAAGAGAAACTGGCCTGCAAACAGACATGTGGTTGCTCAAGTTTCCTTTCTGGATGAACTCGGTGATCTGTGGACTCCTGCTTCTCTTCATCTGTGGTCAGGGCAAGATTCCTATATGGGGTGGTAGGGACTGGGTCTCATTTGCAAAGTGCAGAGGTAGAACTTGGGAATATGGAAGCGAATTTCCAGGGAGGGAAGTGCTGGTGGAAATGACAAACTACAGTGTGGGAATCTTGGGCCTAATGACCAACCCCAAACCTGGCAAGTGCCAAAGGTGGGCCTTGGATGAATAGAAACAATTAGAGCTAAGGACATGCAGCACTTCAGAGGGAATCCAGCATAAGGACTATGAGGAGTGCTGAAAAGGTAAGTCAGAAGCCTTTGGGAGGGAACTGGAATTCTGGGCATTTCAGCCCAGAATATAGCTATGGTTATAGCTGATCCTGGCACTTAGGTGTAACAGTAATAACAAAGGTTGCTTCCTGAAGGCATTGGGTTCTAAGCATGATACCACCTCTGCCAGGGTTGACCCTGGAATCCTCTGAAGGTGACTTAGGCAAATTTACTGGCTCTGAAAAACACAAACTCCTGGGTACCACATCTCAATGCTGAGCTGAGAGAGCTCTAGATTCCTTTCCTTCCACATCCCAACCTAGGGCAAA
>PVKA01041751.1:0-17876 GCA_004027165.1 Ctenomys sociabilis
AAAGAGAAAACAGGCTGAAGATAGGCTATTTGAAACAAACTATAGTGAAGCTACTTCTGGATAACAACTATTTTCATACTTCCACATTTCACTGCAAAAACTGTCCTTGTAGGTTATGCATATATTTAATGAGTTTTTGAGTATCCTAAACTAAGTGACAAAGACAACACATCAGATTGAGGAGAAGAGAGGTTGAGAGAAATATATCTCAAAGATAAGATATGAATGGCAATGGGGAGAGAAAAAAGCTCACCAAAGACTTTGCCTACTGGAAAATAAGAATTTTGCTCCCCCATCACAGCCCCTTCTCTTCCTTAAACTTAATCATTTCTCAAACTGACTTTCCTTCCTTGGAGACCACCTTTCTGACATCACTATCTACCCATGAAGCCTGCACCCTGGGAAGTCATTAAAGAAATGAGTTCGTTGGGCATTTCTCTCCCTTTCATTTTTTCTATTTGAGCATAGGCTAGATTTTCAAAGAAACAATCAAGGTGAAAACATAGTTCATAATAATTACACACTTTGCATAGACCTATTAGAGAGAAGTTCAAAGTTTTCCAGAGAAATAATAAATGTTCCTTATACAGAAAAAAGCTAAGTACTCTGATTTGATTATTACATGAGGTATATATGTACTGCATCATCATTCTATACTTGATAAACATGTGTCAACTTAAACTGAAAGAAAAAATCAATCTTCTAAAAATTAAAGAATATTTGAGCCAAGTACAGAAAAAGGGAAGAGGTAAGGGACAAAGACAAAGACTGGCTAAAAGAAAAGTTGACATTTCTCTTGCAATGTTTTAGAAATTCCCAGGTGCCTGCTAAAGAACTAGGACCTCTGGCATTCAAAGCCCTGAATTATAAAGCTCCATTTTCCCTCTCACTTACATTCCCAGCTTTGTTCCAACAGGACTAAAGGTTCTGAGCAACTGTATGTGGGTTTCAGAAAAGGCTGAAGTGGGGACCTTGCAGTCAGGACTGCAGGCTTCAACCTAAACAGCTCCACTTTTATAGAATAATAGGAAGACATTTAATAAATTATGTGGTATACAGAAGGTTGGCCATTTTTTACCATTATAGACTATATTTTGGAAAAACATTCCATGACCCAAGAAAATGTTCACAATGCTAAACACTATTTATAGAATTATCAAAAAAAAAAGAATTATCCATACCCTAAAATATGTAATAAACCTAGAAAACATATTCTAGAGAGGAACATACTCCAGGGTAAACCAGTTATGTCAGAAAGACATTATTTATGGGTGCTTTTTATACTTTTATCAATTAATATTCATTTTTTTAAAAAATATTTATATCATCTTTTTAAATCTCATTCTAGAAAGGAAGAAATAGTAGTATTGGGGAAGTAGAAGTAATACTAAGTGGTTCAAAGGACACTACATTCATGGATACATGGCCATCCAGTAAGTACAATGAGAAAAGAATGAACAAAGCTTCAGTCACCTGTGCTGCAGTATTCCCAGACAAACACCTGACAGTTCCTAGCAAGAAGGGAAAAAGGTGAGGCTGCTGGACCCAGATGTCTCAAACATAATAAAACCAAACCCAAAGGAGTAGAAAGAACACCAGGTGCATTTCCCTGGGCACATTCCACGTATGCTTGTCTGTGTATATAGACTGACATCAATATTTCCTTTCAATATGGGGATAGAAGCCAGAGCCTTCCTTTTCTTTTTTATGCCCAACACTTCTTACTTTTTTATTCCAAAACAGGACCTCATTATGTCACTAAGTTTCACCAAATGGGCTTGCACTTGTGATTTTCCTGCCTCAGCCTCCTGGAGTACTGGGATTACAGCCATGTATGACCCAACCCAGGTTTACTTCAGTATTTCTGAATTACTTCTAAAGTTCTTGGTATTTTAATCTTGTCAGCTACTTATAAAGGGAAAAAACTCTCAAGAATCTAAGCAAAAAGGAACACAAATATCAACAATAAAAACTGGCATAAACATGTTCATTGTATGCGGGAGTACATACACTAAAAACTGGTACAAAGGACTTCCCAAACATCAGAGTTCTGGAAGCGAGAAATCTTTACAGCTTACCAGGTGCTTGGCCTTCGCGCGTTCCTCCTCATTTGATATCCTCTCTCGAAGGATAGCTCTGGTTAACTGCTCATTGGTTGCAGCCCTCTCTCGGTCCAGATCTTTTGCTTGCTTTAGTCTGAAAAGACAATAAAGGTCCCTCTTACAAAAACAATTCACTGCTGGACATTATTTTTTGTTAAAAAGAACACAGGAATGCATAGTTGTGTCAAGAGCTGACACAGAGATCTTCCCACTTAAAAACTGTTTCATTGGTGATTCTGTCTGCCCTCTAGAAATTTAAGTAATAAAACTAACAAATTATCTTGTGATAAATATTTGAAGGTCTCATTATTTACTCAAGATGCACCAGGCTCAGCCTTAGGGACTATCTACCCATGAAGAGAGCTGGACAAGTTGGACAGTTCTCTGTGCTTAAGATTCTCACATTAGAGATCAACTAATAGCACAGTGGAGATACCTTCTTACCCAATGTGTGGTATTTTTCATCCTCATATGTAAATAAAGCAACGTCTTTCAACATTAGGCTTTAGTACTTTCAGAATGAGGCTAATTTTTTCTCCTGGCCTTTACACTGCACCAACATTCCAGACATGGTTAAGCAAAATTAACCAGAGAACCTGGACCTATACATAACACTAATTCTATTGACAAAGCATAATAGTGCATTAAGTTTATCAGCAGTCTCACCACACAATTAATCATATTTAGCTATAATCTACTAAAACTCCTCATTGTACATGACACAGATAAGCTACTTTGGTAACAGCTTTTGCCATAGTGTTAGGCACAAAAAGCCATACAGTAATCATTGAGTGAGAGAACATCATACTGTGTCATCTCAGGGACAAAGACTTTGTGATTGTCTCTTCTTTGAGAAAAAATCCCTCCATGGCATCATATCCTCAAAAGTATAAGCTATGCTTTAAAGTGAAAAAGTAAAATTGTTATATTGGTATAATTCTGAGTAAAATCTTGTAAATGGCAAGTACTAGCCCAATGAAATTTTAGTTTCAAAAGGATTCCAGGAAAGAACTATAGAAGGTAAAATTTATTGTTAGTATTTTTTAATAATCATCCTGATACTCAGGGATTCTCAGAAATCAATTATAGCATAAGACAGTTTTACAAAATATATTCTAAGACACAATATTTTGCCCCTAAAATGCAAATCCCTATAGTTTTATGTTGAATTTTTTAAAAGAATAGAAACAAATTACAACCTGCAATTTGAAACAATGCTTCAGGAAACTTTCTAAGCAGTAAGTATAACGGTGCACAAACCAAACTTCTCTAAAGTATTTTGTAAAAACTGTACAATAAATTCAGCAACATCAATGTTGTCAACACATTAATGCCACTGGACCTGTAAGAAAATCCCAACAATTATAAGCTTGTGTCACCTCCCCAGAGGAGTAGTTAAAAACATGTGGTGGACAAACAAGCAACAAAAGCATCACTTTGCATCTTGCTAGAAAGGACAGTGCTCAGACTCCACCCCGAATTTACTGAATAGAAACTGTGAAAGTAGTGTCCAGCACATTGCCTTTTAATAAGCACTCCAGGTGACTCTGAGATGCTAAACTTTGAGAGCCACAGCTCAGTACACAAACCCTAGAGATATATCAAAGGAAAGTAACATCAAAATGGAGTAATCCACTGGAGCATACTATACTGGTAACTGCTGAGGTTATTGAATCAGGTTAAAAACTGCATTTAAAGCACTTTTTGGGGTATATTAACGTTACTATCATTTATGGATTACTTCCTACATGAGAATCACTGTGCCAGGCATTATACACATACACACACACACCCCACTTATTAAGGTAACATTAATTCGTAACAGAAAAATGAATTCTATACAACTGCACTTTATCAAACACTTCCTGTATCACATCTTAAGTAGGAAACAACAGCTTTTCTTCTGAGTTTATTTGTATGTGGCACATATTTTTGTTACAAATAGAATTATGTGGTTCAACTTAAAAGAAATATAGGATCATAAAATTTTGGCAAGTGAATGAAAACAAAGCAAGAATGAGTACAAAACGTTAATATTATAATAAAGTAAAGGTTATTTAGCTAGCCATACCTGGCAAAGGTGAATGAACTCAACTTGGAATCCTGGGTCCAAATCAAGGCTCTACCCCTACTAGGTAAAATAAGCATTCTCCCTAACTTCCCTGAGTTGGCCATTCTCATGAGTGCCATGGGCTGATGTAACACCTACCTTACAAGGTCTACAAGACGACATCTAACAGAATGTGCACAAGAGGCTAAGCCCTCAACAAAAAGTAGTTTGGGTATATACGTAGATGTGCCCCCAAAGCCTCCTGTGCCCAAAAGTGGGTCTTTCATTAAACTGTTTGGAGGACTGGGGATAATATAGCTCAGTGGTACAGGACCTGCCTGGCAAGCACAAGTTCATGAATTCCATTCCTGGTACAATACAAACATAATTAAACAAAGTGTTTGGATTTTATAGGGGTAGATGGAAAGAAGGCTCTGGTCAAAGGAAGTAGGTCACTAAGAGTATGACCTAGAAGAAAATATCTCTCCCAGACTCCTCCCTTGACTCTCTCTGCCTCCTGGCTGCCCTGTTGTGGAGTTGCCTAGTCTTCCTCCCTGCCCCCATGTCATCCTATCCTTCTTTTTTTTCCTTTATACCAAAAGATCATTTTATTTTATTTTATTTTATTTTATTTTATTTTATTTTATTTTATTGAAGAACAAATAGCAATGAGACAGTTTCAAATCAAATTAACAGGACAGATTCAATAATTAATACATTGCAAATTGTTCTCATAATGGTTTGTTATCATACAAGGTGCCATCCTTCTTAGAGTCAACAAACACACAAAGACTAAGACCACTGAAACATGAGCTAAAAGAATCCTTATAGCCTCTGCAGTGAGTGTTGGGTATGGTGTCCCAGCAAAGAGGAAAGTGATTAGGACATTAGATAAGTAGCAGTACTAATAACAGTACTCACTATGGGGTCAGGAAGACAGACAAAATGACCATTTTCTGAAATGAAGAAGAAAATCTCTAAATTCAGTTAACATACTGTGACTGTGTGTAACTTCCAACAGGAAGTTCTGCTTTATTTTTATCATCTTCAAGGACTTCTAAAATTGAAAATGTACTCTTGACTCTAGCAGCCCTTCTCTTTGACATACTTTTGCCTTTCTTTCTCACCTACCCAAAAGATCCTTTGCTCACGGCTACATCCTCAGTGCTTATTACTGTACCTGCCATATAGTGAACACTCAAGAAAAACTTAAGTGCATGCACAGATGTATGAACCAATGAGTGGCACCCTTCTAAACAGACCAAAAATAAAAAACCTCAGAAAACAGTACACTGTTTTCTTACAAAAAACTAGGAAGACAAACTAGACCCTTAAAATATGCCAGAAATATGTGCTGTCATCAAGGCCACATTAAATGACCTACAACAAACCTGAATATCTACATCTGTGTTTGAATCTCATATGCATAGTTTGTCACAAAATTACTAAAATTATTTTTCTTAATTTCCAATTACTTTATAAATACAACTGTACACATTCTGTTTGTTTTATAAGAATGTCTGTTCTACACAGTGATTGTTTTAAGAAACAGAATTTTGTATATTCAGGGAACTTCTCAGGAGGTCTCAGGGAAAATTTTCATTTTGTACCAGCAACTTAGCTGTACAGTGGAATAAATCAGTTTTCTCTTTAAAATCTTAAGGATGAACTATATAATCTTTAAGCCCTTGCAGCTAATCATCTTATAAATGATACTTCAAATCATACTTCAAACATACTATTCTCTATGCCATGAAATTCTTGAAAAAGGCATTTGCAGGGGATAAATGAGAGATGTCATCTCCAAATTTTAGTGTAATACAACTTTCATTAAATGGACACATATTCCTACTCTGATTCTTAGAGTTTCCATTTAACAAAAATTGTACACTATGTAAGAGTAAATGGATCACAAAATCATTCAGTAGCTAATCACTGTGTTCTAAGCACTATTCTTATTACTGAGAAAATAATGGTGAACAACAGGCACAGTATCTGACCTCATGATGCTTAATGGTTAAGTTACAAATATTTTTTGCTTTTCAAAAATTTTATTGGCATATATTTATAGTACATATTGTTCACATTGTTTGTGGGAAGTAGTGCAGGAACACAATACATTGCAAGTCCTCTTCTCTTCCCTTTCCTTCCCTCCTTCCCCCATCCCTTGTTCCCTCCCTTTTCTTTTTGTACATGTTCACACTTCTATGATAAGACTGCAACATGACTTGATGTCTAAAGGACTGTAGGCAAGCCACCAGGGCAAGGTCAAAGTGCCTTAAACAAATAGAAAGCATCAACTGGAACTACAGGCACCAAGAACACATCCTCTCAAGTCCCATGATGGTTCTAAAGGGCACCAGAAGCTTAAAATTGTCTCTGCAAAACATGCCGTTTTTATTCAAAATATTTGAGGGATAGCTTAGATAAATGATCAACTAATTAAGGTTTCATTCTATCCAAGGTCTTTAGAGAAATAAACTTTACAGATTAGAAACTTCTATCCTCTTTTTCCCCAATTTCCCCTACAAAAAATTCATTTACAGAACTTTTTCCTGTACGCTTCATCCCTCATTGATTCATCTAAATTATTTAACTAACTATCACCATTTTATAAAGAAAACTATATGCTCCAAATTCCCAATTCTTTTGAAACTTTCTCTCTGGGCTCTTGTCTTCACAACCCATCAAGCAATTAAATGATCATCTTTGAAAGGCAGATGTGGGTGGGTCAACCAATTTTTCTTTAAGCCACAAGATATAATCCTGCTTCCTGAATCTCTGTGAACATTATTAACCCAAAGTAGTATGAACGCTACTTTGGATGTTAAAACTCATCCAAAGCAACACTATTTCTTAAACACTCCCAGGGCAAAGAAGAGTGACACTTGGACAATGAAAGTTAACACTTCACTTGCCATTAGGTGAAAAAAAGGCGTGGGATGAAATAAGTCTTTGCTTATTAATTTAAGCTCCCGAAGATTTACGAATTGTCCCAAAACAAGGCCCAGGATAGAGTTCAGTAGCATAAGCACCTGCTTGGCAAATGTAAAGTCCTGAATTCAATTCCAGGGACCCCCCAAAAAAAAACTGTCCCAAAACAAAACACACTAAGTAGTTGAGTGAATGTATTCCGTTTTTATTTATTAGCATTTCCTACTTATTATTTCAGATCTCCTAGTCTAATATTTTTCTACATTAAGCCCCTGATTTAAGTTTCATTTGAATTCCCTTCTTTTATAAATACATATCTCTCATTTAAATTCTCTAGAGTTTTAAGCTAAGAAGTACGAGTTTAGTGTAAACTTTTCTTATTTGCATTAAGTAATTGGATAGCTTACCTAAGCTTAATGAAACAAATATGCTAGTTGGTGCTGCCCTTACACTGCAAGCCCTGGCAACTTGGCTATTTTTCTCAGTATTATTCTCAATCAGCTGACAGACTTAAGATATATCAGCAAAATGAATTTCTAAAAACCAGCCAAATCTCCTATAATAAGTACTGTTATATGTCCTTTGAAATTTAAAAAAAAAAAAAGGCTCATATACATTCAACTCACATACATGTATGCTACAAAGTCTAGCTCTATGCATTTTTTCATTCTGAGGAACTTAAAGGATTTAAAAAAGGAGAAAGGAAATTTTAGATAGGAATTTTTTCTACCTTCAACTTTACTGCGGTTCACAAGGAATGCACTGTAATCTCCTTTGAAAATAAGAAAAGCTGAGACATATTATAAGGCAGGAAATACCCTAATACTATAACCAAGTCATGTTTCTCAAAGCATCTGAGGGAGTGACAACGAGCAACCCACTGTAGCACGCGTGCCACAGTTGGCCACCACTGAGCTGAGGAGAAACCCCCTGAACACGCAAGAGTTAGTTTCCATTATATTGCTCATCTTTGTGATCACATAAACATATTTTTGAAGTCATGCAGCATTCATAACTATTTTAAGCTCATTCTTTATAAATTTATTTTCAGTACATCAAGTGAATTTAAAAAGCCTTAAATATTTTTCTGAATTTGGAGGCTGCTTATTTGGCCATTCACAAATATTCTTTCATGCAGGTTGACATATAAGTAAATCTATATAATTCTAACTTAGAAAATTATTTTATAGTTTAATATATAAGGCCATTATACCACTGAAAGAAAGCTGATAAGCACCTCCTCAGATAACGGATAAGAAAGAATGAGAAATTGCAACTTTTAGAAATAAAGTGATCTGACTAAATGATTTATGTAAAATTGGACTACTGCCATTATATACAGATAATATCTGCAAAATATTGCAATGTGTTCGACCCAAAAAGACTGTTTCAAACACTGGAAAAGAAAAATGACTGGCTAAAACTTAAACAGTCATTTTTTAATGTTAATGATAAATTTTATTTTAATGCATCATACTTTGTCAGAACATGCTGAACTAGCATCGAAAACATTATTTACCATTCACTTTCAAACAGAAAAGCTGAGCTGGGTAATTCTATGAGCTAATTATTAAACTATTAAAAATGATGATAGAACAAGCATGCAGCTTTCCATTCATAAGAGCTTACAAAAATAAAAGCACATAGCAAGCTTAAAACTTCTCAGCTCAAATTATTTCAAATCCCGGAGTACATGTACATTGATATCCAATATAAATATAGAAGTATGAATGTACAATGATATAGCCACATTCGATTCATCCATAATAGATGTACATGTGACAGATAAGAACTTTTTTTTCATGTATTTAATACGGGGTCTACAGGGTCTCGCTACTCTGATCAGACTCTTAATGATCTCCTGTTTTCAGCCTCTCAAGTTTTCAGCCTCTCAAGCACTTGGATTACAGGTATGCGCCTCCATGTCCAGTCCCAATTAGTGTCTCAGAGCCTCCCCCAGGGTGGGGCCAGCACAGCACCCTGGCCCTGCACCTGTCCAAGCAGGCACTTTAGTATGCTGAGCTATCTGGCTGGCCCAAGAACTACCTTTCTATTATTCTCCTTTGTACCAGGTATGGGTCTAAGTACATTACAGGTGTTAACTCATTTAATCTTACAACTTTATTGAACAGATTACTGTATTTCACACATAAGATGGTGAGACCCAGAGAAACTGCATAAAATTGAGATTTACAAGTTATGAGTAATTTAGTGAGGGATGTAGTCAGAATTAAACTGGCTGACTCCAATGCCTGCACTCTCAGAAAACATGTACACGTGCCATTAGAATAACAGAGGTATGGGGACAAAAGCTCTGACATACATACTACGGTAACTGGACATTAAAAAGTGACTGGCTCTTGGGAAGTATTCCATAAACATATATTTGAAAGCATAAAGCATGAGCATATTTTAATAAATACTATGTAATATATTCTTTATATGATGATAATCTGGCAAATCCCCTTTATAAAATGGAAATTTAGCAATAAACAGCACTGTCTTAGAAACCTAAATAATATCTTCAAACTAGGTCCTATATTCCTTAAATGCCTAATGATCCATGTTTTGGAATCCTTGTAACAATGAAGATAATGAAATGTGTTTTTTTCAAATTCTTGATCCTTGAATTTTTTTAGATTACATACATGAATGTCATGCAAAAACTGAAAACATTTCAATCCTCAGCATAAATGAGTTAAAATAATGATGTGTGATCAGCATTAAGAACTGGTTCTGAAAATATCCAAGAGGTGATCCATATTTTTATGTAAATGTAATTTAAAATGCCATGTAGAAGTTAACACTCAAAGTTCCTTCTACTATACTTTGGATCTTCAGTAAGAGTCCCCCACTGCCCTGCTCTGTGCAAGCTCCATGTGTTAAAGGCTTGGTCCCTGGTGTGATGCTACAGGGAAATGATGGAAGTTTCAAGAGGCAGGGTACTGTGGGAGGTCTCTAACTCAGAGGCCTATGCCTTTGAAGAAGGTAGGTACGCTATCCCCTTCTTCTTCCTCCCTTTTGCTTCCTGTTTGGTGATTTGGCAAGTGATACGCTCAGCCACTTAGTTCCACCATGAATATGTTGCCACAGGGCCAACCAATCATAAGCCTCTAAAACCAAAGTAAACCTTTTCTTTATATAAGTTTACATCTTAAGTATTTGCAATAGTAATGGAAAACTGACTAATACACTTTTGTTTCCACAAGAACACTAAAAAGGTAACTTTAACTCTGTACTGGTTGATACATGTGTCAACTTAAGAAGGTCAGACCTTTAATTTCCTGACTCAGCATGGGTTCTTACTTTGTAAACATCCTCATCCTGTGCAAGAAGAGGGCATGGACATTGTGTGAGTTCTACATCCCAGCCCCAGGGTACCTTTTCATAATGTAAGGATGGGAGAGAGGCAGCTATTGCTGCTCCTCCCTTTGCTCTTTGGTGTTTTCTGCCACAGTGAATTGCTGCCCTCTTCCACATGCTACTCTGCCTTACAGCCAGCTGAATGTGGCCTGAAACCTCCACAAACTGTGAGCTAAATAAACCTTTCCTTCCTTAATTTTGGGTGTTGCATATTCTGTCTTGCAAATGAGAGAAAGTCAATAAACAAAGTCACACTAAAATTTTGTCACAAGCTGAACATTTGGCTCTGTACCTAAAATGATACAAAAAGGAAAAAAACAAACAAACAAACAAAAAAACAGAGCAGGCCAAATAGCTCAGTAGATTAACACATCTGCAAGCAGGCATAGGGGCTAGGGGCTCTATCCCCTGGCCTGCCACGCCAGCCCTGCCCCCGGGGCGTGCTGAGACAGCAATTGAGACTGGGCATGGGAGCGCACGTCTATAATCCCAGCTCTTGGGAGGCTGTAAACAGGCAGATCACTATGAGTCCAATCTAGTAGTGAAACCCTGATTACCCTATAGACCCTTCCCTAAAATACAAAAAGAAAGAAAAGAAAAAAAACCTCATCCCCAAACTAAAAGCTTAACTCTAACTGGGGGGATTATCCTTTGTCATAATCCTAAACAGTTTATTCTCCCATTTATATATTGCATATGATTTTGTCCCTAAATTTCTTATATTCTCATTTATGAATAAAATACCACCTACCTTGGATTTCCTTCTTCTGATTTTTGTCCTACTTCATTGATAACTGAAAAGTACCCTGATTTTAGTTCAGTACTTACTGTTACTACAAATACAATATGAGCCTTACACCCATTCTCCCTCAACAATTCATAATCAGAAACTCAAAGAGGAAGTTATACAACATCCCAAACCACTTATGTTTTCCCTCACTGGAATGACTATGGCTAGCTCCTTGCCAGTCATCTTAAATCATGATGATCAACATTTTATCTTAAAGTATGCATTGATTATTATAAGCCAAAATACACTGAAATAATGGTAGAGGAGTTAAAAAGGTGCACTGTTTAAACTATGTCATATCAATAGGGTTTGGAATATCTGATTCAGAGAAATTAAGAAAGAGAATGTTTCTGCATGACCTGTCGTATCCACACCTGTTGCATTCTACACTACAGTAGCATTCCCTGATAGGCACGGCAGCTGTTTAGTCACATGCTGGAAGAAGACAGACTGGAGGAAAAGAAACTTGAGGGCAAATGCAAGCATCCCCAGGGTAATTGCCCTCATCAGTACCCAGTGGGCAAACTATAAAGTGCTCCAGCAAGTCTCCATCCTGAGGCAGCCTCAGTCATGGGCAGATGTCAGTGTGACATGGCAGCAACCAGAGACACTAACTGGGCTCCCATAATGAGGACTCTAAAATATAAGAACCTCAGTATAGCTACATACCACATAATCAAGCCCCTTACATCATTTTGCATTTGGATTCATATTCCACAAAGGACATATTTTTCCAGGACAAATATACTTGAAATTATGTCACTGATAAGCTAGTGAGTCCTAGTAAACCTTTGGCCAGCAACAGAGAAGACATTAGCATTTTATGATACATCAGTGCTTTTCTATTTCAAAGGACCTCTGGCTTAAACCAACTGTAGTGTCTCACTCTGAGAGGCTCTGCACAAGCCTCTCAGACATGGAGCTGGCAGAGATAGTATGGGCAGGACTGAAAATGGTGGTAGGGGAAAATGTGAGGGTTCACAATGGTTGGACTGTATGTGCCATTCCCCCACATACACACATGCATGCACCAGGCAATGTACTCTGTCCTTCTGGGAATACTCAATGTCAAAATTTAGCATGCCTCTCCATCAAGCCAAGAGTAAACACACAAGGGAAAAATGATTACACAAAGTCTTTATTAAATCAAACATTCTTCAAATTTCTCACTACTTATCATTCATATATTGAGCTACTTTGATTGACACACAAGGGTTAATGACTCGTCTTTATAAACCTTGCTTGTGATCATTACATAATTATGCTCTGTATTCTGCTTAGTATTTATAACCTTCAACTGTGCCTTTTCATATATTTCTTTGTGTTTGATACAGCTTTGGTAATCCATTAATTTTTAACCTTTATTAAGGTTACACCGAACTATGTTATACTGCACTTGGTATAAATAATATATCACTCATGTGTTAATAATAATCTCCCAACCTTCTTCTTTACATGCGTGGGTAATTTGTTCAGTCACAATTATTAGCAGAATAAATCAAATACTCATTTCTTCCATTTTATACTGTTTACTAATAATTTTATTTTGTTACCTCTCCTTATTTTTTTGGTTGTATCAAACTGCCAAACACTTCCAACACCAACAAACCCCCCAAAAAAGATCAATGGTCTTCTTCTACTGTCTTAATCAAACCATTCTGAACACTCAGCATAGCTCCTACTATTTTCTCAACTTCTGCCCCAGCAGACCCAGTAAGATGAAAGTATTTAAATACTTGACTCTCCCATCAGATCCAATTCTTGCCTAAGAAACCAGGGTTCTTTAAGTTCAGATGATTCTTAGGCAATCTTTCCAAGCATTTTCCTTCAGTCTCGTGAATCTTTGTTAGTACTTTCCTTAGATGCTCCTATACTACCATTCATGCACACAAGCTGATTCTCTTAGGGGCTTCCTCTCCTCTTCATCTTCCTCTATGTTTGGGTCTCTGATGTATTTAACTTGGTTAATGTCCCTTTAAAAGTATTCTCTTAGGATGGACTACTATGCTACATGGTTAGCTGTGATGCTCAGCTTTGCAGCTGGGTCCCTGTTTGGCTCTGCCAACAGGAGGTGCCAGAGGGTGATCACAAAGCAAAGCAGGAAAAACAAGCACTGTGTGGTTTATTCCTGCTGCACCACTCAGTCCTAATTGCCTAGCAACAGCAGCAACATCAGGAGCGGAAATCCAAGAATACAGTTTGTCTAAACTGGCAGTCAGCCTCACTGCATGTCACCTTTGTCACACTGCCCTCACCCACCAGCACACTTCTCAAATCAGCCCATTCACACCCTTTTCAGAGTTCTAAGCCACAGCGCAAGCCCTCCTGCTAAGCTCCAAAGTTTCAACAACTCTGACCTCTTCCTACTGTCCTCCACTGCCAGGAGATAGGTGGAGACTGCCTCCTGCCAGACTATCTCTGTGGGGCCTGGGAGCTGCACTGTCCAGAGCCCCACTGCTATTTGCAGTTATGAGCCCAGAAAATGTGTGGATAATTCAAATTGAGGCATATTGTGAGTGCAAAATATACATCGATTTTGAAAGCTTAGTATGACAAAGGCTGTGATAATACACCTCACTACTAAATTTTATACTGATTACATGAGCACATTTTATTTTTTAAATTAAATTTATTGACATATTTTAGGTATAAGTCCTGATCATATTCATCATAGGGAACTTGTACTGTAGAGCACATATATTGAGTCTTGATTCCTTTTTTCCCCATTCCTCTACTTTCCCTTCAATCCTTCTTCCTCCTCCTTTACTTACAAAAGCTTTTTTTCTATTTTTCCTTCTTTTATTATTTTTCCCTTTTCCTTTCTTCTTTTCCCAATCCCTCCCCCAGTTCCCCTTGGCATTTGAACATTTTTCCTGTTTCATAATATCTATTATGCATTTTAGTCCATATTTACACTTTCAGTTTTCTCACCAGAGAAACAATGTATTTACACATCCAGAGAAACAATGTATTTACACATGTGTGTCCGATTTACATCACTTAAAGAATGACCTCAAAGTACATCCCTTCACCTAAAAATGTCTCAAGTTTATCCTTCTTTACCATAGAGTAATACTCCATTGCATAAAACCCCACATTTTCCTAATGGCTGATGGGCCTTTGGGTTGTTTCCAAGATTTAGCTATTACAAACTGTCTCACTATAAACATGGGTGTACATGTATCCATATAGCATAATGCTTTTAATTCTTTTGTAAAGATACCAAGAAGAGGAATAACTGGGTTGAATAGAAGTTCTAGCTTTAGTTCTTTGAAGAATCTTCACACTGATTTCCACAGTGATTGCACAAGTCTACACTCCCACTGACAGTAGAGGATTCTTTCTTCTCCTCACAGCCCCTCCAGCATTTGTTATTACTTGATTTCTTGCTAACAGCCATTCTTTATATGAGACTATTTTAGACCTACAAGGGAAAATAAAATTATTCTCACCTATTTCTTTTTTCATTTCATATATAGCTACTAGAAAGTTATCCACATAGATAACTTACACTACACTTCTGTTAGCTCTTTTTTTCTTAAATTCATTTAGTATAGTGTCTACAGGTCTACAGGATCTCACTAAATGGATCAAATTCATAGTGAAGCCTCCCATGTCCTGGGATTACAGGCATGTGCCACCACACCCAGTCACCCAGTCCCAGTCACCCTCTCAGTACATCCCAGGGTGAGGCCAGCATGCCACACTGGGTATGGAACCCCAGTTGCTATGCCTGCCTAAGCAGGCTCTTTAGTCCGCTGAGCTATCTGGCCAGCCCAAACAGCTCTGTCTAAAACTTAGCTTTCTGTTTTGTTTCTGCCTTAAGAGCTTTAAACATCTCACTAAAAATTATTACATTAAGTTTTGTATAAAAATTATTGGTATAACTTTTCTATTTGACTCTGCATGCTAGCTGTTTCTGTTAACAAAATCTATGAATCTTTGGTTATTCTTGTCTTTTGTTTTCTTTCACCTGACAGTCGATTGAAAGCTCCGCAAAACACTCTGGGATTTATGTCCTTTTTTGCCCAGGAATCCCAAAGTGCCATTTCACCTTCTATCTTTTAGCTTTGCAAAAGCAAAACCTACACTCAAAATTATCCCATTTCCTTTAGGCTCCATTAACTGTTCTTTCTGTCTAGAAGCTTATACGATCTTCTTTATATCCTCAGAAATTTTTTCTTTATCTTTCAGAAATCTTAGCATCTAAAACTAGATGTGCATCTTTTCATTCTTTTCCAGAATCAAATGTCCTTCTGATTTATAGAATCTAGTCTTTAGCTCAATGAAATGTTTTATATCTCTTTTGTTTCTCTCTAGAATTTCATTTACTTCAGCAAATATAGTGTGGAGTCATTTTCCCCTAATCTTTAATATTTAAAAATCAGGAAACATCTTAAAATTCATAGTAGTTTATAATCAAAGGACAATTATCTGTCAATGCTACACATGTCAAAACCACTGAAGCTTTCTTAAGGAGTCTTGTGAGATGCTGCCTTTCCTGAGAGTTCTCACTTATCTTTTTGTAACTCTGTGTCCAGTAAATGCCTCCTTATTTTAATCTGCCTACTCACTTGCACTCGAGTCCAGGTTCTGGGCTACTTTCACTGGACAGGGTATCACCAAATGCTGGGAAATGAAGCAGATGGTGGCCTGGCATTCCAGGGCAAACCCACCTGCTGACAAATCTGCAGTCTCTTATCAAGAGAACTTAGAGAAAATCTCTGCCAATGATGGTGAACCTTTTAGAGCTCTCAGTATATAAACATCCCACTGTGACATATATGCCCAAGGTTCCCACTACTGGTATGTGTTCCAGTATCCCAACACTTTGCACACAAACAGTTGACAGAGGCATGCAAACTTAAAAGGTTTTTACAAGAACATTTACACATATGGGGAACTAATTCTATAGGTGCCAGTGTTATGTCAAATCCAAGCCAGGGGCTCACATCCACCATCAGATACTCTTCTACCAGTAAAAAGCTGGCAATTAGATTGAAATTGAAAGGAAAAGAGAGCTGAAGTCTGCCAAGCCTCCAACTCCCTAGAATCTTTTCCATTTTAAAAATTTACATATCTTTATTTTTTAACACTTAAGAATTAAAGAATTTAATGACAATGTTAATAAGAGCTGAATGGGAAAATCTTGGGCAATGTGCAAAAATTCTTGTGAAAGTAATTTCTCTACATCATATATTCACTATCAGCTAGCTACATTTTCCTCAAAAGAAACTGGGGTTTTACTAATAAGCACTGTGAAATCTCTGTATAACACAGGACAAAGACTGTTAACAAAATACAATCAAACAAGCAATTTTACTCAGGGATGGAATAATGTGGTCCAATCATTTCTTGGCCTTTTGGCTAAGTGTAAAATAATATGATCCATTTACAGATTACTAACAGGAATCAGACAAAATCTGATCTGGTATTTCAGATCACTACTTTGATTAAATACTGCACAGTAGGAAGTCAAGATTAGACTTGATTGCCTGGCAAGCACAAGAGCCTGAGTTCAATACCCAGTCCCCCCAAAAAAAAAGATTAGAGTTGATGGCAAGCATCAACCCAACAATGCTGGAGAAAGACACATCCACTTGCTGTACAAGTCAACCAATCAGAGCAAGCATGACATCCTCTTAAAAGCTGAAGGGCCAAATGAAGTTATATGAGAAGACAAACCCTCTTCTCCAGAGGAATGTATACTGCAAAACCAATTCTAGTCTCAAAACTATTTGAAAACCCTCCAACAAAAAGATAAATCACTTCCTAAGTAACTAATTTTACATCACTGGGCACAACCAAAACCATTCTTACTAGCTCATTAAATGCAAGCCTTAGAAAAAAGGCAACAACTCCTCTGCTACCTCTGAAGAGATCCCCTGGACAAACCGCATCTTTCCACTGAAGGGCAGCAGGGTGTGTGCAGGAAGCACGGCAGACAGCGCCGCCACACCTGCCAGCCTGCTCTACAACGTATTCTCCACAGATAACGGAGATCAACCTTCCTGCCTCTCTGGCACTATGCTAAAAGTCATTTTCTGGCTGATGTTTTACTCTTTATGCTACTTATGAAATCATGCTGAAGAAAACCAATTTCCAGTAAAAATACATTGACTTTAAAAACCTTACTACATCAACAGCTTAATTTTACATTCATTTTCATCTTAAATATAGAGATGGCAGAGATACATACTAAAAGAGGAAAAATCATAAACTTTCCTACGATTTTACTTAGCAACATTTTAAGATAATTCCTGTTTGTTTTATTAAGGTACGATTGACATTAAAATCTCTGCATATTTATTGTACACATCTCTTGATGCATTTGGGGATAAATACTCATGTAGTCATCACCACCATCAAGACCACTAACGTATGCATCACCTCTTAAAGCTTCCTTGCACCCTTTTTATTACCATTGGTGTTGTGCTGTGTGTACATATATATGTTAAGAACACTTCACTAAGATCAACCCTATGATATAGTTAAAAGCACTACGTTGCACCCTCACTTGATGTCTTCTCTCCGAGTTAAATTATAAGAATTCTTTAAGAAGAATTATGATGCAGAATTCACAACAAAGACTAAAACAATAAAGTTGGCTGAGGCCGGGCGTGGTGGCGCAGGCCTG
>PVKA01041752.1:0-17887 GCA_004027165.1 Ctenomys sociabilis
CTGTACCCAGCAAAAAGAGCCTCTCAAAATGAAAATACTTTCAAAACAACACCCCATTGGCAACAGATTCATAATGAAGAGAGACTTCCAGGGGGAAAGAATTCTGTCCTTTCCAGATGAAAGCCAGTAAATAACGGAAGAAAGAGCAATAGGAAAAGTAAATAGGTTGGTGATGAAATGAACATTGTCTTTATAAAGGAATAATAATAGTAATACATATAGAAACAGTCAAAGCACAAGGTAATGAGAAAATAAATGGAGTAAGCAAGTTTAAGATCTGGCACTGGTTAAAGTACTAATGTATATTAGAACTTTAATAAACTAAAGTACTAATATAAATAATTTAAAGTAATCCCTGTAAATTAGTAGAAGAATGTTTACCCAAAAAGCTGAAAAAGATAGAAAAAAGACATGTACGTAATCCAAGGAAAATCTAAGATAAAAGAGAAAAAGAAGTTGAATGAGAAAACAAATTAAAGAAGTAGAAAAATAGATATCAAATTTTAATGCATTCAATTTAAATCCAAATATTTTCTATTCATATTATATTATAAATACACAAAATATTTCAGTTAGAAGACAAGATTTTTTCTATATTTAGGACAGGGTGTACAGGGTGTATAGGGTGTACAGGGTCTCACTGTGTAGATCAATGATCCTCCTGTTTACAGCCTCTCAAGTGCCGGGACTACAGGAGTGTGCCACCACACCCCGTCTCAATTGCCATCTCAGAACACCTCAGGGCCAGGGCCAGCGTGACAGGCCCCAGGATGTAATTCCTGCCCCCTGAGTCTAAGCAGACACTTTAATCCACTGAGGTATTTGGCCAGTCCTAGAAGACAAGATTGTCAGAATAATAAAACAGAAGGGTAATTCCAAGTGTGCATTATTTATAAAGATACAGGTATATACACATATACATATAGATATATCTACTTACATGTTTGTTTTAAAAAAGAAGCATGAAATCTATAAAACTGATAAAATTAAGAGAAATATATGTCATCCTTAATTATTTTGGAAGATGTCAACATATCCAAGCAATAAATGAAATAAGAAGACAAAAAAAAATCCACCAACCTTATTTAGACAACTGATTACCCCACTTTATCTCTACATCTAGTTGATATTTAAAGTCTATAATCAAAAAATTCAAAATACACATCTTACTGAAGGGTGCATCAATTTTCATGAAAATTTACCAACTGGTGAACCTTAAAGAACAATAAAGTTTTAATACATTTTGTAAACTCAGATAACACAGGATATTCTTTGAATACAGAAGAATAAGTAAGAAGAAAACAACAAAAAATAATCGTAAAGTCCTCAAGTGTGTGAGAAGTGAGAAGTGCACTTCTAAATACCCCAGTGACCAGAGATTAAATCATAAAATAAATCAAAGAATATTTTGAAATAAATAGTAATAAAACAGAACACATAAAACGGTGTGGAATATAGCTAAAATGATGCTTTGATATAATTTTTTAAATATTAAGTAGATTGTATAGGAATAAAGATTATAAAGGAAAAACCAAGTGTCCACCTCAAAAGCCTAGAGAAATTAAATCAGATCAAACAAAAAAGATGGAAAGGAAATAAGAAAAAACACAAAAAATAATAAAGCAGAAAGGAATGGAAAATGAAGAGAATCCACATAACCCAACATAGATTTTTTGAGAAAACTAATCATGGCAAGACCGTGTTGAGGGAACTGGTGACTAACCATGGAAATGAGGGGACATTACTATAGACATTACAGATATGCAAAATGAATTCATAATCCAAACAACTATGCTGAAAAGCCGGAAGCATGGAAAAAAGCCTTAAGAAAATTACAACATACCAAACAGGATACAACAGGAGCCGAAATCTAATTTATAATAAACTAATCAAATAAAAACTATGCCACTTAGAAATCTCTAGATGGTAGTCACTTCACCATTAAAATTTCCAGATATTTAAAAAAACGATAATAATTTTACAAAATACTTTCTAGGAAATATGAAATAAGAATTTTAACTCAGTGTCAGAATAGAGTGATAATAAAGAGTCATACTATATTAAATAAAAATTAAAGTTAAGCCGGGCGTGGTGGCGCATGCTTGTAATCCCAGCACTCGGGAGGCTGAGGCAAGAGGATTGTTGTGAGTTCGAGACCAGCCTGAGCTACAAAGTGAGCTTAAGGCCAGCCTGAACTGCATAGTGAGACCCTGCCTCAAAAAAAAAAAAAAAAAAATTAAAGTTAGTATACTTTAAACATATACATAAATGCAAAAAATGTAAAATAAATAGCTGCACCAAATTGAAAATTAATGAATGTAACTAATCATATGAAAAGAATAAAGGCTTGGGACATAGCTCAGTAAAATAAGTGCTTTCCTGGCAAGCGCAGGGTCCTGAGTTCAATCACCAGTTCCTCAAAAAAATAAAAACAAAAATAAAGGAAGAACTATACAGCAAATCTAGTTGAATGCAGAGAAACTAGCTGATAAAATTAAATGTCTCTAATGATTTTTAAATTTAAGAAAAGCTTTAACAATTTAATAATAAAGGAAGGTCAACCTGATTAAATGTACTTTAGGGCCAGAGAGTTGGCTCAGTGGAATAAGTGCTTCCTTGGCAAGCACAAGGGCCTGAGTTTAATCCCTAGATCCACAGAAAATAAAAAACAAAAACATATTTTATACCTATAAGACAAATAAAACCAATCCAGAAAATATTGCAACATGAAAAACTGAAATCTTTATACTAGATACCTGAAATGGAACATCAGTTTAACTTAAAACTGAATAATAAAACAGATTATGAAGTGAGGAAAATAATTTGAGTAAAACAATATATGAAAGTATATTAAAGAATTTTCATAAGTCACTTTCAAAAATATTCATCAATCACTTTGAAACTGAGGTCTGAACAATTTCAACAAAGAAAGGAAAAATTATCAAACATGTGAACATAACAAAAGAAAAATTGAACTGCTACTCTTTCTGAAAGACATAGTTTGGTGTATGAAAACCTCTAAAGAATGTACAGCTAAGGCCAGGGAGATTGCTCAGTGGCTCAGTGGAATAAGCAATGCCACTGTATATAAAGTCAATATACAAATTAAATTATATGTTCATATTCCAGCATGAAATAATTCAAAATTTTAAAATTATAAATAGCATCATTTAAGGTAGGCTAAAAATATCATCTACATAGGACTATATCTAATAAAGATGAATAAGATCTCTGCATAGGAAAGTACAAAATATGATTAGGAGAAATAAAAGAAAAACTGAATAAATGGCAGGATATACTATGGTTGTAGCTGAATAAATACATTTTTAATAATGTCAACTTTAGCTGGGCATGGTGGTGCATGCCTGTAATCCCAGCACTCGGGAGGCTGAGGCAGGAAGATTGTTGTGAGTTCGAGACCAGCCTGAGCTACAAAGTGAGCTTAAGGCCAGACTGAACTGCATAGTGAGACCCTGTCTCAAAAAAAAAAGACAAAAAAAAAAAAATAATAATAATGTCAACTTTATTCAAACTGATCAAGTTCAATTAAATTCTAATTTATGCTTTTTAAAAATTACAAAAGTACACTATAAGATTCTAAAACTTTTAGTGACTAAAAAATCTCAAGAAGAGTCTTACAAAATTGAAGAATAAAAGCAAAACTAGAACAATTAAAACAAAGGATATCAAGAATTATTATCAATCAAAGTAAGTGAAACTATGTTATTTGCATAAAGATAGGCAAAAAGAATTCTAAAACCAAATCCAAAATCCAGGAACTGGCCTGTAAGCACAGACAACAATTGAATCATAGAGATGTGAGGGAAAAAAACAGAAACATCAATAAAGCATACACAGGAAAATGTTCAGCACTGCTAGTTATTGAGGGAAAGCAAAGTAAAGGCATGAAGAGACCCCACTGCACATGCACAGGGTGGCCATAAGGGAAAGCTTCCCCAGGGCAAATGTGAGTGAGTGAACAAAGTTAACAAAAAAAATATGCTGGTGAGTATATTTCCATTGAACAACTTCAGAAAATTGCTTGGGCATCCATGTTTAATTCAGATTGAAAATAGTGAACGGTCCATCTATTTCACTTCTAGATTGATAACTGTCATATACATATAGACAATGAAAGATGAGAAAAATGTTTGTGGTACCATTGCTGATAATTACCAAACGCCAGAAGCAACAGATGCTTATCAATAGAAAAATTGATAAATTCTCACTGGATATGTATTACACACTATATTTTAAAGAAAATAAACCTCTGCTACATACAGCAAAGAAAATAAATCTCAGTACATGAACAAAAGAACACAGAGTCTGTAAAGTACAGTGTATAATTTCATTAAAATATAGTTCAAAAATACATGAAAACTGATCTAGCAGTGCAGAGATGAGAAATCTCTGAGGAGTGAGATGGGTAGAGGTTGTTAGTGTTAAATGAGGCCTCTGAGGCTCTAGTGATGGTCTATTTTTTTTGCAATTTGGTCATTACACGGACATATTTACTTTTATGTGTCAATAAAAACAATTACTTTTTAAAATGCATATGCCTTGGGAATCACAAAACCCTAGTTTCAACTTTTGGCTCTGCTATTTCATTGATTCACAATCTTGGATGTATAATAAAACCTTTTCCGAATCCAACTTCTCATCCGTGACAAGGGCAGGATGAGCAGAGTTGCTCCACAGAAATATTACACACATTAACTTAATAATAATGTGTCAGTAAATAGCAAGTGCTAATAGTACTGGTTGGAAAATAATATACTCTTTCCATTACTAGAGCTAATGGAAATAGTCACATCCTGTTATTCTTGGGGGAGGAGTCAATAGTTCTAGAAACCACAGTGCAATAACGGCACTTCCAGGACACTCTACTCAGTTCAAAGTTCCTCCAGGGGAATAGATCTCAAACTCACACCCACCTAAGGCACCATCAGTAATCCTCATGTAATCCTATTAAACCCCCACTTGCATACTCAGCATTCCTCAAAGCAATAAATTACTTTCCTCTAAGTTGCTTCAGGAAGTGTCACTTGTAAAGTTCTTGGGCTGGGCCCTCAGTCCTCCTAACTCCTGTGTCTTAAAGGCCTCTGTTCTGTTTTTGCCACTTAAACCCATGTTGTCTTCCAAGCATCGTTGCAAAAGCTTCAGTGGAAGTCAGGTGCCAGAAGCCTCTCCCTTCTTTCAGGTCTTGTAAGTATGGGGTCTGTACCAACTTTACTGGTGTGACATTTAACAGCTTTGCTATACAGAATATGCAAAATGGCACATGGTAAGGTATGTATATTAAGATCACCAGATCTGAAACTGGCACCAGAGGGCCTAATTCCAAGTTCTACCATTTACTAACTATGAAATCTTGGGCAAGCCACTTAACCTCTAAGCTTTCTCTTCTGTGAAAGAATAAGAATCACAGTCCACAGGGTTTCCATGAGAACTGAACTAGCGAACAACAGAAAGCACTAAAAACAACACAGATTTAAGCTACATCACAGCTTTTACTATAAGTCATCAAGTTAAAATATATGAAATTGTTTCCAGGATTTGGCTATCACAAATTGTGCTGCTATAAACATAGGTACACATATATCACTATGACATGATGTTTTCAGTTTTTCTGAGAAAATTCCCAGTAGGCGGATAGCTAGCTTAAATGGGATTTCCAGTCCTAAGTTTTTAAGGAATCTCCACACTGATTTCTATAATGGTTGTACCAGTCTACATTCCCACTACCAGTGGAGAAGGATTCCTTTTTCCCCACATCTTCTCCAACATTTGTTGTTGGTTGATTTCTGTAGGATAGTCATTGTTTCTGGGGTGAGATGGTATCTCAGTGCTTTAATTTGCATTTCACAGACAGCTAGTGATGTGAAGCATTTTTTCATATATTTATTAGTTTCTATAATTTCATCCTCTGAGAAGTGACTGTTCATCTCAGATGCCCATTTCTGGACTGGGTCTTTAAATTTAGGGGTCCTAATTTTTTTTAGTTCCTTATAAATCCTAGAGAGCAGATCTTTGTCTGAATTCTTATTAGTTAGGATTTTTTTGAAATTTGTGGGTTGTCTTTTCACTTTGTTGGTAATTTCTTTTGACATGCAAAATATTCTTAATAAGATAATGTCCCAGTTGCTAATTCTTTCAAGTGTTACCCATGTGATTTGATTTTTGTTCATGAACTCTTGCCTACCCCTATATCTTCAAGAGTTCCTCCTACTTTCTCTTTCAGGAGAGTTAGTATTTCTGTTTTAATGTTTAGATCTTTAATCCATTTTGACATTAGCTTACTGGATGGTGATAGACCTGGGTTAAGTTTTAATTTTCAGCATGTAGACAGTCAGTTTTTCCAGTACCATTTGTTAAAGAGGCCATCTTTTTTCCAGTGAGCATGTTTGGCCCTTTTGTCAAAGATCAAGTGGCTGAGTGTGTTTGTCTAGGCTTCTGCATCTTCTAATCTATTCCATTGATCCTCAGGTCTATATGGCTGACACTGACAAAGGATCTACAAACTGTGGTGCAGGGTTTCAAGGTAAATGCTGAGGGGAATTGACTGACTTTGTCACATACAAAAGTTATATTTCTTGTTATATAAGTCTTGTTTTATCTTGGTCTTAAGAATCCAGCAGAAAAGTATAATAACTAAGTATGAAAAGTAAAGTCATATTAATATGCTGAGCTTAAAAGGCTCAAATCAACAACATCTGACATTGCCAGTCCTACAGATAACCCTCTACTATTCTGGATTACTGGAGTATATTAGATTATTTTGTTGAATTCATGGACGTACAATATTTGAATAGATATGGAATACCCATCTCTGATAAAATTAAGCAAAGAAAAGGGATACAAATGAAGGACCATTTTGTATCTGTATATATAAAATAGTTAGGCTATACATGTAGCTACTTTCTCTTAATTTAATGAGGAGAAAGATTTGTACTAGTAGTATTTGGACAGGATATCATGTTTGCATCTTATACTATGAATAACCACTATGAAGACAACAATGTACAATGAATTAATTATTGAAACTGTCCTATTAATTGATCTCAAAACTTTCTTATTGCTGTTTGTTTCTCAATGTAATTAATAGAAAATAAAGTACATTAGTTGTAAAAACTCAATAATGAAGACCTCCTTTTATTTTGCTCAGATACCGCAAGGCCCACAGAACTATCTGCAGCCCCAAACATGCCACCTATGTTTATCTATCTGGGAGCATTCATCGCTCAAAACCCAGATTAACATTTTCTCTTTTACAGAGATTTCTTGATCCATTCAGGTGAAGTATACTTCTTTTTCCTTTGTACACCTAAGAGTTAGAGTATTAAGACTAAAACAAACCTTAGTGTCTCCAAAGAGACTCTGAACTTCAAAGGTGTGACTTACCATCTTCATGCACCTACTAACATTGAGCACAACTCTTGCCACATATGAGGAACTCATCAAAATTGAGAAAGCTGAAGGAACTTCACATTCTTTCTTTGTTTAAAACAGTATGGGTATAGGGACAAGGAAAGGGTGAAAAATATCAGGCACCTAATGAATAAGGCACAAATGATGGGATGAATACCTCTTTAAATATCCTGCCCTTCCAGTAAAAAAATTCTAAGAAGCAAACCAACAAAAAGAAACCTAATAAAAGCATGAACGTGAACTGGGAAACTGACAAGGAAAACATACCATGGGTAATCACCAAAAAATCATGGCTTTCTCCTGCCCACTCTCTTACCTACTGTCCATGTAATCAAGTATGGAGTAATTTAATATCTGCTGTCACTTCCTGCCTACAACAAGGATTTCTCTCTCTTTAACATTTTGCAAATGACACTATTCCCCTGAGAATCAAAGAACAGAGCTTAATGATGGAATGTTGAAAACAACCAAAACCTATAAGCAAGGTAATCTGACACATTGAATGATATGCATAATCATCATTGTGGGGCACGGCAATTTGATATGAAAAGTAAATAGTTCCCTGAAGGACCTACAATTAGTATTACTCTTGGGTCATCAGACTAAGTATCAGAAGACTGAGTCACAGGGACTTCTCTTCCCATGACACCATGGCCCTCCGCGGTGGCTGGTTATTAAAGATGGCCTTTTAGGTTCCAGTGCCTTGCATCTCTCCTCAAATCATTTAAGCATGTTGATTGGGAGCTGGACACAATCATCGGTAGTTTTTAATATTCCCTGGGTGATTACAAAGTACACTTATGGTACTTTCTGTCAACATGAAAACCTGATTTTCAAATAATGCCTTCCTCTCTACTTCCACAGTTCTGTCTGTGACTATACCTCCTCTGAGTACTCATAAAGCAATCTGATACTAATTAATATTTATTAATGAATGATAATTAACAGCCAGTGTTTACTATAAGACTTTGGCATAGTTTGTCTTCCTTTGAGAGACAATAAATAAAAACAGAAGATATCTGTATTCTTCATGGTAGCCTATCTCAAACCAGAAACCTAGTGAGGAACCTAGGAATGCACTACATTTTTTTAAGTTGTGTCAAAATGTACGTGACACAGTACTGTCCTGTTACAATTCTGTCTTTGGTTAAATTTCTGAACTTCTGTGTAAAAATATGCAATTATTTAATCCTATTTTTTAGTATTCTTTAATATTTTTTCTTCATATTCTGTAGGGACTTAAAGATTAACATATCATTACTTGATGGAAATTAGATAGTGAGGTTAAGCTCAACTGCCCCTGTTGTAGGGTAATAATCAACTTCTCTTCTGGAGGGTTAACAACCTCAGCTTGCAGACAAAATATTAGAGAAAAAGAAGGGTTTCAAGGACAGCCAATATTAGAGAAAAAGAAGGGTTTCAAGGACAGCCAACATTTTGGCCCTAGCCTTTCAAACTCAGTGAAGACTCAGACATAGGGGAACCTGTACTGTAACATCATGTAACTCAGTTGTGTCCCAAATTTTCTGATCAAGAATTATGGAGCAACAGAGGAAGATGATCAATGATAGATAGTGTGCTTAAGGAGAGTCACATGGAGAGAAAACTTTCTATCAGGCTTTCACAGAGAGCAAATTTGTCAAGCAATGGCCATGACCCATCCACAAGAATTACACTGGAAAGGATCTACAAACTGCAGTACAGAGTTTCAGGATAAATCCTGAGAAGATTTGACTGACCTTATCAAATACAAAAACTACATTTCTTGTTATATAGGTCTTGCTTTAAGTTGGTCTTAACCATCTAGCAGAAAAGTACAAAAACAAAGTACAAAAGGTAAAGCCATATTAATATGCTGAGCTGTAAAAGGTTCAAGTCAACAAGTTCTGACATTGCCAGTCGCACACAAAACCCTACAATTTCCATAATTCTACAATTATGGAAAACTGGACTACATTAGAATATTTTGCTAAATTCATGTACCTATAATATTTAAATGACAATGGAATACCCTTCTCTGACAAAACTAAACAAAAAAGGGGATACAAATGAACAACCATTTTGTATCTGTATATTCAAAGTAGGATAGGTATATAATGACATTGCCTTAATTCAATGAATAGAAAGATTTATTCTAGTAGTGTTTGTGAACAGGATATCATGTCTGCATCTTGTACAATGAATAACCATTAAGACAACAATATGCAATGTATTAATTATTGAAACTGTCCTACTAATCAGTTGTGAAACTCTCATTGCTATTTTTTTTCAATATAATTATAAAAGAAAAAATATACATGGCATAAAATGTGCCATTTTAAGTATTTTGAAGCACATAGTGTGGTAGTTGTTGGGCAGCATCACCAGTGTCCACCTCCAGAACTCCTCTCCTCCTCCAAATCTGGGCCTGTTGTACTCTCTCACATCCGCCCCATCCTTCCTACCTCGGCATCCTCTCTTCGACTTTATGTCTCTATGCATGTGATGGCTGTAGGGATCTCATATAAGTGAAATTGTTTAATATTTGTCAGTTTTGACTGTGGTCTGTTTCACATAATATAATGTCCTTGAGGCCCATTATGCTGTACAATGGGTCAGGAGTACTTTTTCAAGGCTGGATAATATCCTATTATATGTTCAGTCTATACACACTGCATTTTAGTTATTCATTTGCCTATCAATAGCACCGGCTGGTTTTCATCTTTTAGCTATAGTGAGTAATGCTGCCATGACCACAGATACATAAGACCCTGGACTTTCACATGTGGCTTTGCATAGATAGACATGTAGCCACCATTCTTAACCAGAGACTTCATCTCAGAGAAGCCTCTGAACTTGGTACAATGTTTCAGATCCCAAAGTGACACTATAATTCTAACCCTGATTTCACATTCTTCTATAATCACTTTCTCTTACATGGTGGCAGAACCTATGATTTGCTTCTCAACAACAAAAGGCAACAATGATGGCAGGAATGCCCCAGGTATGTTCTAAGATTTTGTCTTATAAAGAAGCTTCTCACGTGGCCTTGAAAAATTAAATTGCTCTGCAGTGAGAGAACTGTGGGAAAGGAGGAATAGCCCCCAGTTGATCACATGCAAGAAAATGACAAGCCCACTCCTATAACTACAGTCACTTAATGCTGCCAACCATCATAATAATTTGAAACAGCTCTTTTCTAGGAAATCGTTAGAAAGGGTTGTATGGGCTCTTGACTGCTGTCTTGGGAGGTGTGAGCAGATGTCATAAGTAAAGCATTGCCAGACTCCTGACCACCAATACCCTGAGAGAACAAGCTTGGATGGCTTAAGAAATTTGTTATGTACCAACTACTTGTGCAGCTATAGAAAACTAGCATACTCTATTTCCTGAAGTTTCTGTCACCAAGAAATTTCAAGTAGTGAAACTGATCTGGTATAAACAAATGAACAAACAAGCCTTGAAAAGATGAAATGGACCTGTGGAGCTCCTACTTACTTCCCCTTGAATGTGTATATTATATATAAAATACCCTCTGAATATAAAAAAGCAAACACACAAAAGTCTGTCAAACAGGATTACATCGAAAAACCTACCACTAACAGATACTTCAAAGACAAAGTCTTTTGAAGTGAAACCTTAATGAAATGCAACCATTTGAGTTAAAAAAATAAACGTAAGCAACACATCATTTACACAGAAAGCACTTCCCAAGAGTCTAAGGCTTGAAAGCCTTGTCTCCAAATGTTCTCTCCTTTCTGATAATGCATTAGATTTAAAATTGTAGAGAAAATGGTGTATGATGGTGCACACCTGTCATCTCAGCCACTCTGGAGTCTGATCACAAGTTCAAGTTCAAGGCCAGCTTGGCCAAAATTAGGACCATGTCTCAAGAAAAAAGGGCTGGTCTGGGGGTGGCTCAGCAATTCACCTTGGGTTCAATCTCTAGTATATCAAAGAAAGAAAGCAAAGGACAGAAGCCGACCTTCTCAGACTTACGAAGGAGAAGCAGGGCCTGCAGTACATACAAAGAGGCCCCATGGCCAGAGAGAATGGTACCCCTCAGGGTACCATTTCTGCTACAGTCTTTCTTGGGCATCTGCCGAGGAGATTCAAGTGTCTGGAATAGCATGGGATAAGGAAAGGGAATACTGTAGAAGCTCCTGCCAAAGCTCCAGGACAGTGGTTCAAGGCCAGCAAGCTATAAATGAAGAAGTCAGCAAGCAAAATAAAGCAAGTATGAATTCCAGAGTTTCTCATGGTTCCAGAATAAGAGGCAGCTGTCTTAACATCCAGGTAAAGTTACATAAGCTTTAGAAACCGTAATGAGGACCATGGGCTACTTAGACTTACTGAACCTTAGGTAATGGTACCTAACAAATAGAAAATAAGTGTGATTATAGATCATGCCACAGGGTGCCTGGCTTATCACAGGTACCCAGAATAAGTGCTGGTTGTTATCAAGTAGTCACATATTGACAAGGGAAGAAGATTAGGAGGTAAACAACAAGTTTCTGGAAACAAACTAGTGAAAAGAGATACAAATAAAGAAAAGGAAAGGAAAGTGAAAGAAAACTGGATTAGCAAATGAGATTCCCTGGTTATTAATTCAGTAAATATTAGTCGACTTAAGTGTGTCAGTCTAAAGGGCTAAATGGAAGCTTGCGTATTACAGCTGCCAACTAAATCTACTGGGTCAAAAATCACTCTGATTTGGGCCAGGGAGATGGCTCGGTAGAATAAGTACTTCCGTGGCAAGTGCAAGGGCCTGAGTTCAATACCAGGTTCCACCAAAAAAAAAAAAAAAAATCACTCTGGTTTCTGTAGAGTAAAAATTTCCTGACACCCTAGCAGGCTGAGACAGGAGGATAAACCCAGTTTGGGCAAGGTCTTATCTCAAAATACAGAAAGAAAGATAAAATGTAAATAAATGAAAAGTGACAGTGTACAGGCTTTGAATATCACTCTGTACTAGGCTGGTGTCCTTGAGGTCACCTTTCTGTTTATTACAATGATCCCTGCACCTCTGACTTCAAGCAGTCATCAATGCTGAACATTTCCTGAAGCTGCAGTAAACATTTTTCCTAACACCTAGCAACTAATTGGCTGCAGATTTTGAAGGTGATGGCAGAGGAAGCAAGGACAGATATGAACAAAGCAGATCATTTGAGAGCTGAGAGAGGGCCGAGATGGGGAGGCTCAGAGGGAGAGTTTAGAGCAGGGATGGTGACCCTTCTAAAGCATTCCACAACAACCAGCTGGCTGCAGCCTGCATGCCACGGGTTCACCACTGCTGTTAGAGGCCTTCAGACTCCAGGAAAGAAGACAGAGCAGAAGAAGGGAGTGGCCGCATGCCAACACTCCATGCGGCTGCCCCAAGTTTCCTGGCTGATTCCAGCCACTCCTTAAACTCCCCATTTCCCTTTCTTTGGAGCTGGTCAGCACTATTACCCAGCTCTAGCTCTGCCAAAAGCCCAAACCTGGTGGCCCAGCCCGGGAGCCATTCACACTGTGCACTATGCCAAACAGTCCTCCCTTGAAACTGGGCCAAACACTAACCTGGGCTAGTGAGCCATCAACATTACCCACAACCTTAATCTAGGTGATAAATGCCTGAATTTTAACGTCACCACTATGGGTTACATGGAAAAAGACACACTTTGAGGCAAATCCAGAGCCTCCATGATGGGCTGGGAAGATAGCTCAGTGGAATAAGTGCATGCCTGGCAAGCACAAGGTCCTGAGTTCAATCCCTGGTACCATCAAAACAAATAAACTAAAAAAGCCTCCGTGAGCTAATGTCTGAAAAACTGCCAACACCAAACAAGTACATGACAACTTCCTTTTCTTGTCCCATCCCCTGGTAGCCAGCTCTCACCTGGATATCTACATGCAGTAATCGCTATATAGCATAACTTTCTGTTAGCAAACATGCTGACAAGGTTTCGATTGCCAAGCCACCTTCGCCATAACACGGACCACCACACACAAATGGACTTCTTGCTTTCTCCCATGCCTTATGAAACATCTTTGCTGATTTGCTTTCCTGGAGATTCACATAAAAGAAACAGTATTTATATGTACATGGATCCCATTTTTAAATTTTCAGCCCATGAGAAAGTGCCTGATAGCAAACTCCCAAAAATCTTTATTCATTTCTATCAAAACAAGGATTGGAGCCTCTCAAAGAGCAACATGTAAGTCTCTTCATTGAAGAGGAGATCTCACTCCACCTCAGCAAAATTCCCTGCTTCTGCACATGGGTACCAGAGCAGCACTTTCAGAAAGCACTGTTTTCAGGGTAAAATAACAGTAATAGAAAGTTGTTTCTAATCATAGCATTTCAAAATTTTCCATTTCGAGGGCCTGCCAAATAGCTCAGTGGATTAAAGTGTCTGCAAGCAGGTGCAGGGGCCAAGTATTCAATTCCCATGCCTGCCAAGCCTGCCCCAACCCAAGGGGGTGATGAGACAGCAACTGAGACGGGGCACGGTGGCACGTGCCTGCAATCCCAGCTTTTGGGAGGCTGGAAACAGGCGGATCACTAAGAGTCTGATTTAGTAGTGAGATCCTGAACACCCTGTACATCCTTCAGTTAAAAAAAAAAAAAAACCTTTCCATTTCTAATTATATATTTAATTTTTTACAAGGTTTCCCAACTGAAATGTGAAAAGTTCTCCAAATTTTCATCCTGGAAAAAATCATTTCTAAAAGCAGAAAAAACAAACTTCAGATAGTAAATGTTCTGGAGTGTAGAACACCTTAAACAAACTACCTAATCGTGCATGCCTCTGTATTCTCATGTGTAAAAGGGAAGTAATAAGACAGATTTGTTGTGAGAAATTCTTGATTTCCTATTTAGGAAGCACTCAGGATGGTGGCTCATACAAAGTTAGTGATATGTATTATCTTTTCCATAGAAACCTTCCTATTCATTAGAGGAAACAATTCTCTAACACGCATTCAACAGCTTAGTACTGCTTTACAAAGGAAGCACAAATAATAACAACACACTCTTCCTTGCTGTTTTTCCACATCTCCTGAAATGCATGACTCACTAGCATTTTCCACTTGTACCTATCCTGCTCCTGGGGTGGGAGTGACAAATAAAACTAATTGTCCTCCCTAAAACTGGAGGCAACATCTGAAGTCAGATGGCATGTCTTTGTTTTATCTTTCCTTTTCATGAAAGAACAATAGTTTGAAATGATAGTTTAAGCATTGTTAGAGAAAGGCAGTTATACCAGCAACTTGCCAGATGTCTTTGATTAATGTGCCTGAGCTCCACCAGACGTTCAGCACGAGCTGGTAATTTTGCTCTGCCAGTGCTAAAGTTTGCTAAGCAATGTCTACATAAACAGGAAACTTAATTTGAGTATAGGGGCTGACCTCTGGACACATGGTTGTCTTGGTGCTCACAGCAGGTCTAACACAGAAATGCTTTGTGAGCACTTTCATGCATTCATTTGCCTCTGATATCCAGGGTTCAGGCTGGGAGAAGCCCTGTACTTATCCAGGAACTGGTATGTGACCCTCCACACATTCCATAGTTTGGGCCATTAGTCTGTGTGTTCTCTTCTCTCAATCCTGAGCCCCAAGGCTGCAGCTCTTGATAACTACTGATGCAGCTCCACCTGGAAGAAACAGGAAGCAGCACCAGGCTAACCCCAATCAGTAGGACGCTCCTCCATCAGGCAGCTGTTGCCCAGACTGCTCTTCCTGGAAGCCTGTCCCAGCCATAGGTAGACCTGAGAACACTGGAGCCGGCCTGGGGAACAGAACTTATCTCAGTCAGGACTCTTCAAGGCAAATCTTCACTCCCTACCTCCCTGCTGCCTCCACTTGCTTTCTTGCACCTGCTGCCAGGCTCCTCCAAGAAGGAGGATGATATGGCACAAAGTTGAAGGTTCTAGCTCAAAAGTCTTCTGATGTTCACCATATTAATTTCAAACCAAAGATCAGGATATTTGATAGACTATAGCGTTCTGACTCATCATGTGATTTATAATAAATACATCAACAAAACAGAGTGCCTGTAATAAAAATGGGTTATGTGCCCACATGGTTGTCTGCCTTTGAAGATCTAAAATGGTCCATTGGCATGAAGCCAAGCCACTCATTGCAAAGGGCAAAGAAGGTTCAGGGCAGCTTTACAGAAATTCTACTTTGTGCCCACCTCAGTCTGACAGGCACATTCTCATTTTTTGTTGACTATCCAAAACTTGACACTGGTCTTACTTTAGCATAAAGTGTTCCCAAACTCATCTAGGTCATTATTCCCAGCTCATCCACCAGCAGCTGGACTATATAATCCAGAACCACAAAATCAAAAACAGTGAAATTCATATGGGTATTTAATTTTTTAATTTATTAAAACTGGAAATCCAGTTGTGTAGTGACACTAGCCAAATTCTGAGTACTTATGGCACATCTGGCTACTGACTACATACTGGAAAGCACGAATTATAGAACATCCTTATCACTGTAGAAAGTTACACTGGACAGGCCTGAATCATGTTAGTAACGATCTGAAAAAATGCAGACCATGGAATTTTTCAAGTAAATTTACAGAATTCCCCAGCACCATATATGTAAGTTTTTTCACACAAAGCATGGAAGTACTGCTATTTATATTGCTCTTTCAGACCTAAAAGTACATCTACTGGGTACAGTACAATGATATTAGTAAGAGAAGAAGCAAAGCTGCCTTGGAGGAAAGGTGACTCATTGACCATTCACAATAACTCTGAGCACAGAGGACTCAGAAAATTATGACTGGTATGCCAGAAGTTTTACTCTCCCATCAATTATTGAAATCGAATCCTCAAATTCTAACTCTGTCCTTCCATCAGCATGTTCCCTCCTCTGGTTACCATCAATGTTTTTATCTTCCTAGTTCTGCTGGTTACAGGAGAATGGGGCTCAGAGACTTTCATTTTAACAAAAATGTGGAAAAGGCATTCAAAGATTTTCTGGTCCAAGAGGAGGAGGAACTTTATCCAAAATGTAGAAGACACATACAGGGACAAATTTAGCCTTAACTGTATCCCAGAAACTTTTCAACCATTCAACAAGTAAATTATGAGAACCTCAGAATAAACAGAGGATCCATGTTGATTGAAGAGCTTAATTTTTTTAACATTCCATAAGTGCTGTTAGAGAAATCGCCAAGCCAATAATGCTGGGCATTGCCCTTTTATCAGGGAAGGTACCCCTATCTTCTTAATGCTATCACTTTTAGAAAACTGTTTCTTACATGATTTTTTATCAATTGCACAAAAGTGAAATAAAAATGTCAGAAGTTTACTTCTGAGTTTTCTCCAAAACTAAACTTATGAAATGAAAGATGAATTGTTAGTGCTGAGTATTTCTAAAACACTGAAAATCTATGTCTCCAAATTGCTGATTATAAGCTGTGTCTAACCAGTTGTTTCAGAACTAACATTGAGTATGTTTGTACTTTTGCAGTAGAAATTGAGGCACAGAGCAGTCAGTGAGGAAAGAGTGATTCTATGCACTAAGTTGCAAATGCAGAGACATGAGGCTCTATGAAAGTGAGTGTGACTTAGGAGAACTTGAATGGTGTAGTTTGTTGTCTTTAGGACCAATCAGTAGGAAATCAATTAGTCCTTTTCTTTGTCATAACCTCAGCATGGACTTGTATTCATATGGCCTGCCTTTGGGGTGAAAGGAATAATCAGTAGTTCTTGTTCAGAAGATGTGCTGTCTTCCCTGTACCCCACAAACTATGGACAGAAGAGGAGGGTGCTTTAGCTCAGAAACCACTGCTGGTTTCCTTCCCTGGTTAAAACAGAGCTCATAAATCCTTTCAAAGGAATGTGCTTAGCCGGGCGTGGTGGCGCATGCCTGTAATCCCAGCACTAGGGAGGCTGAGGCAGGAGAATTGTTGTGAGTTCGAGACCAGCCTGAGCTACAAAGTGAGCTTAAGGCCAGCCTGAACTGCACAGTGAGACCCTGTCTCAAAAAGACAAAAAAAAAAAAAAAACAAAGGAATGTGCTTATCTCAGGTTATCTCAGGTTATTCAGCCCCAATGGCATCTTTTCGCAAGATGAGCATAAGTCTTTGAACAAGTAATTTTGATTTAAGAAGAGTAATCTTGTACTGTGTGTAAGGAAGGGGTTGAAGAAGATGAACTGCTAAGAAAATTTCTTACACATTGTCCTGTACATGAAGGCACATAGCTATTTGTAACAATTTTCAGAGGAAAATATTATATATATTTATATATGCATATTTATGTATATGTGCATATAATACATATATATAAATATCCATATATTTATATATGTGTGCATATATATGTACATAAATAGTAACAAAATGTGTAACATATAATCCTATTATATGTTTTGATATAGCAAAAAAAATTGGGATGATATTCATTTTTTTAAATCAAATGTAAATGTGTTACATCCATGTTACAAATAAATACTTATTACTTCTTAAATGAAAAGTCCT
>PVKA01041753.1:0-17873 GCA_004027165.1 Ctenomys sociabilis
GTGTGTGTGTATTGTGGGTTGGCTGTATTGCCTCCAGCTCCTTCTTTCCCTTTTTTTCCTTCCTGCCTATTAGGTGAGTGGTTTTGTTTTGGTCCAGGGCCAGAGCAACAGAAGCAGTTTTTCAAGGACTGGGAATCTCCAGTGTTGAAAGCCAAAATAACTTTTTGTAAGTTGATTATCTCAGACATTTGCTATCACGATAGAAAGCTGATGTATGTTATGACTCTAGTTTCTGCATTCCTTTCACATGGCTATCTCCTATTTCTGTGTCTCTGAGTTTGTCCTCTTTTTAAATGTGTATCATACTAATTTTAAGACCTGCTTTAATCCATTATGACTTCCTCTTATCTAATTATAAATCTTGTAAAGATCCTATTTTTAAATAAGCTTTCTTGAGGAGCCATATGGGCATGAATTTTGGTTGGTGGGAGGCTATTCAATCAGTATACTAGGTTTCAACTCTTATTGGTTGCTGATCTGAGTTTAGTCTAGGCTCTGGTGATCTTTGTACTAATCTTTTTTGTACTTATTTTGTACATGTCATTTTATCTCTTAAGAGTTTATTGCTAAACACTGTATATACATCTGTAACCTCTGCTAATTGGGAGGCTTGTTAATTTGATGCCAGTCTTGGCAAGTTAGTGAGACCCTCTCCTGTCTCAAAATAAAAAATAAGAAGGACCATGGATCTAGCTTGGTAGGAAAGTATTCTTCAGTTTAATACCTAGCACTGTTAAAAGAGTAGTCCCTGCTTCTGTGGAAGGCTAACCTTAGGAGCTTTTGAAGATTAAAAGATAATGCAGATAAATTATGTACTGTATATGTAGCATATGGCCTTGATGTACTTGTGTTATGTCCCTTTCTTTGATGGATAGCTCAAACCTAGATGTATTTTCTAAGTTTCTTTTCCTAATTTTCCAAATCAATTCTGATTTATTTTTCTGTGCTTTTCAAAACATTTACTGGGAGACTTTAGCCACTTATGTTTCATTGATTCTATGAGTTAAAAGTAAAGTTTAAAAGAAAATTATAAGTTGATATTAAAATACTGACTAACTTAAAAAAGGTATCTTCTTAGGTCAAGTTTTTCTGATTATACACTGTTTTGAGAAAAATTTCATGTGATTGGATTTTTCCAGTATCACAAAACAACATCAAATAATCCTTTGGTGGACTGAGATGGTATTAAAGGGAAAAGAAAATCATATGTTTGCATATTTTGTGCAATTTCATTTTATTCTGAACTAATTTTTGGAGTCAATTGTGACTATAAAATTGGAGCCAAATTCTATTTTGTTCTTAGCAAATGTAAACATAATATAATCAACTTAATAGGAAATTTCATTTTTTTCTGAAATGTGAAATTGAATAAATGCCATCATGATATGTTTGAAAACCAGAAAAATGAATAGATTTAATTATACTGTATTGTTTTAAAAATATTTCTTAGGTCCCAGTAGAGATTGAAGCTTATAAATATTGAGTGCCTCATTGTGATTGAATCTAGATGAAAGCTGAAGTTTCCACCTGACACATGTATCATAATCTTAAGAAGAGATGATTCAGTATTAGAAATCCATATGGTATTTGTGTGGGACTGAAAGAATTTGAGGATTTTGTTCTACATTGCTTACAACGGAATAGAACTGCTTGTTTTTGAATGTCACTATCTTTAAGGACTATCACAGAGGTCTTAGAAAAAAGGGAGTAAAGTCTGAGGTATTTTACTTGTAGAATAAAATATAGCAGAAGGGAGGTGGAGATCAACATTTTAAGTGGTAGAAGACATATATATTAGAGAAGTTCAGTTTTCTTGTGTGTCTCTAAGGGATGTGAACAGGATCATGGGAATACTTGTGACATTAATTGTTTTATTTATTTGTTTTTCATGGCAATGACAATTGAACCAGTGACCTCATGGATGCTAGGTAAATACTATACTGATGAACTGTTGTGCCTCTGCCCCCAATCCTGGACCATTTTAAAAATTACTCTGCAGCTGGCTGTAAATGTGGTTTGTTCTCTGATACAAAGTGTATTCTAGGTCATTCCAAGAAAAAAAAATGTGCAAACATTGGATCAGAATATGGTGTAGGTGACCAATTAGACCTCTGTTATTCCTGAGTTTTTAGAAATCTGTAGTTGATGACCAAGGGGATAAAAATCAAGATGATTGAAGGTCTGAAATATTTGGCTGACCTTCAGTTGTGATATTCAAAGTAGTAGTTGAATATTAGGGAAATTGTTTTGGCAATGTATAATGGGTCATTGTTAGAGCCTTTAATGAGGTAAAATTGCCTTTATCTAAGTTGGGGTGTGTGAGAGAGAAAGGGAGGAGGGAGAGAGGGAAAGAGCAAGAGCGAGAGCAAGAGATAGAAAGCCAGAGACAGAGAGAGAAAAGCAAAGAGACAGAGATGGAGAGAGAGACAGGGAGATAGGGAAAGAGACGGAGAGACAAAGACAGACAGAGAGAGAGACAGGGAGAGAGACAGAGAGAGACAGAGATGGAGAGAGAGACAGGGATATAGGGAAAGAAATAGAGAGAGAGCCAGAGAGACAGAGAGAGACAGAGACAGAAAATGAGGGTGTGTTATATTGCCTGGATGCCTTGCTTGTTAGCATTTTGGAGTTTTAAGAAGTAGAAAATCAAGTTATTATTATTACATTAGTATCTTAAGAATCAGAAACATTTCATTCATTGGAGATAAAAATGTAACTGATTCCATGAAATTAATTGCCCAAAGAAAAAACCCATGAAGTTCTCTTGATTGGGGATCATGTGTCTTGCAAGCCAGTGTTTTCCATGAGGTCTGGTTTTCTGTACATCAGTACTCTTGTAAGCACCCCCTCATCATCTGAGAGCAATATGGGTCTCCAGTTTTGTATACTTTCAGCTGGTTTTCATACTGCATTGCTCCTTTTTCTGAAAATGAGATTTATATCTATCCTTAAGAAAGATTACTGTACCATAAACATTTGTTAATTTCCTATAATCATTTTCAGTATCTTACATGATTTGGTGGTGGTATGAGTCAAAATGAATATTTAAAAGTCTTTGAACTTAAATTGTAAGCTGACATGTGTAGCCATCAAACAATAGGATGAAAATAATGAAATTGTCCAAAGAGTCAGCGAAAGAATGTGAATGTGCTGGGCGTAATGGTGCATACTTGTAATTCCAGCTGCTCAGGAGGTAGAGGGAAGGAAGATTACATATTTGAAGCTAGCCTGAGCAAATTAATGAGATCCGGTCCCAGTCCACTGTAGCTCAGTGGTAAAGCACTTGCCTGTCATGTGTGCAATCCTGGTTCTAATCTCCAGGACAGCATGCACACAAAAGTGATGCAGATAATGAAGAAAGTTGGAAGAGAAAGCAAATCCTTCCTCTGCAGGCACCTCTTTTATTTTTATGGTCAGTGGTCTGCTATATATCTTTCCAGATTCCTCTTTCTCAATTGATATTTATTGAATTCAGTTACCTTGAAGTTACACATTTAAACTATAAGAAAATACCTGTCAGTCCAGTTAGCTTGGAAGGGGGTGCTGAGGCTTGAATCCAGGGGCACTCTATTATTGAGCTCTATCACTAGCCTTTTTAAATTGCTGTAGAAGAGCAAAACTTTACATCTTGCCTATTTTCTTCTAAGCCACAGTTACTCTTTAGGAAAATTAATATGTTCATCGGGTGTCCAGTTTTTAAAGATTTAAAACTGTTTGAAGAAGTGTGTGTCTTACTCATTCAGCTGGCTTCTCTACCTCCATCATTCCATCATTTGGTTTACCTGGAGGCAGTGACAGGCGATGTAGATGCAGGTAGGGCTGTGTGTGCATTTACATGTGCACATGGGTATGCTGTACCATTACATATTGCTCCACTTAATTAGGGAGGTGCCAAACCAGTCAGTGGGCTAAGTAATCACACACCCTTGCTCCCAGCGTCACATGCTGTCCATCCAGCCACCTCTGAAAAGCCCGACCTCATGTCTGCAGGAGGGAACATCTAGACGCAAGCTATCACAGCATTGCTGCTGGCTTTCTCTACCTTCCCTATATTGGATTTTCTGTCAAACAGCAATAAAAAACAATCTGGGGTGAAAGGGAAGATAATAAAGAAGGTGGATATGATAAAAATATGTGATATGTGTGTATGAAAGTGGCACAGAGAAAACCCTGTATTCCCTAAAATTAAAATACACTAAAATACGTATATATGTATGTATGTATGTATGTGGGAAAATAGAAATGTTGACATACATTGGAGGACTGTGTAAGAAATATATATGAACATGTATTTATTATATATTTAATGTGTAGCTGTATACAATATAAATACTTACATATTTATTAACACGTATCTTACAGATATATATATATACATATATATGTATCTTATATATGTATTATAGCATATATATAAACTTGCATCTTTGTTTTTTCGCTGATGGTACACTTCAGTTTAATGTAAATCATAGCTTAATTCATAAGATCTGAGCCTCTGCTTCAGGGTTATTTTCAGAATTAAAAAAATCTAAATAAACTGGAATGCCCACAGGGAGGACAGTCAGGAAGCAGAAAATACCAAGTTACCTGGTAGTCATCATTTTATTAAGCCAAGAGAAGGCAGTTTTCGGGAAAGCATATGGAATATGACTCTTGGCACGAGTGTGTGTCGCTTGAAGGCCACGTGTGGCTAGCCCATAGGGATGACCCATCACCAGTGCAGCTGTATACTTCCCTTTAATTAGGCGGGAAGCACCTGTGTGTTATTATGTCATCATTTTCCCTCTTTCCAATCCAGTCTCTTCAGGGATTTTTTTTTTTTTTTAAAGAAAAAGACCCAACATGTTGGAATTTAAAATTTTTGCTGTGGGGTAGTATTTAGCATCTTAAATAGGGAAAATGTACAGATTCTCTGCTGGGAGACTAGGTGGGAATAGTAAAATTAACAGCTGTGAGGTTTGAAGAGAGAATGAATGTGCACCTTACAAGATGTTTGGCAGAGAGCTGTGTATTAACTTGTGTATGTTTGGATTTGCACTTTTACATTGAGTGTTTAGAAATATTTAACAGAATTAATGCTAAATGTGTGAAGGTGTCACTTGAATGTACATTATAGTCTCTGTGCTCTGAGCATTTTAAAAAGGTAGTACCACAATCTTTTTGTGATGTTTTGCATGTGGCTGTGACTTAGTCTCACATTTGGCAGCTTCCTCCAAGGAACCCCTCAGCACCATTACCAACCAGTTTGCTCGCGAAATTTAATCTTCCTTATCATGAATTGTTCTCAACTTTGATTATAGCACTAACCTAAATATGTTTTGTAATAAAATTGATCTACGTTTGCTTAGTACCTACTGCATGCTAAGGGCTTTACAGATTTATTCCTGTCTTGTTCACTATTATGAAAGAAGTTCGGTGTTGTGTCTTCTTCACTTTATAAATTGGGGAAACAGCCTCAGGCAAGTGTTTTACTGCTGAGCTTCATCCCTACCCTTCTGTCCTGATATATTCTTTATCCTTGGACATATTGGTATCTAGCTCTATGTGAGTGCCTTTTACCCCACCTAGAATATTCTCGAGGGTTAGCATCACTTGAGTAGAACACAGTATCTGGAACATGGACTCAGTGATAGAATCCCTCCACATTGCTGTTGGTGTACATTGCCTTGAAAAATGTGGGATGGCTGAGGGTGTTGGTACACACCTGTAACTCAGCACTCTAGGAGATTCAGGCAAGAGGATTACAATCCCAGGACAGGCAGCTTAATGATTTAATGAGATTCTGCCTCATAAAAGGGATGAGGTACTAGAGGTGTGCCAGATGCCCTGGGTTTAACTTCCAGTACGTAAAAGCAGCAAGGATATTCTGACATGTTTTTTCTCTTCATGCATTTCCTTCCTATCTTTGGCCATACTTTGTGTGTTTATGTGGAACACTTGCTAGCAGAATGTTTTGTGTAGATGTTTGTAAAAATGCTTTCTATTCCAATACTTACTTAGATATTTGAAAGTCATAGTAAGATAAGGCTCTGATCAATTTTGTGTTCAAGGAGCCTATTTATTTGCCTCATTTAGCATTTCCCAAACTTACTCTACTGTAACTACTTTTATGTTTTGCCTTTTTATTTTCTTCAGTACTCAGGACCTCACACATGCTTTAAGCAACTGCTCTGTCAGTGAGCTGCAGTCCAAGCCCACAAAAAGAACCCTAAAAATAGGACCAGAAAGTAAGATATTTTAAACAGTTCTTTAAAAACAGTAAAGGCCTAGGGATGCAGCTCAGTGTTACGCCGTGTGCTTAGCATGCTGAAAGCCCCAAGTGCAGTCCCCACATGTGTGTGCTGGCTGCCATAAATTCTCTACCCTGAACAAATCAGTACTGTTTTTTGGGGCTTGGAGAAGCACTGGGAATCAAACTCAGGACCTCACATGTGCCAGGCAGGTGCTTTGCCACTGAGCTAAATTCCCAGCGATACTGTTTGCTTAGATTAATCACTTTTCTAGTTACCTCTTACTGCTCTTTGTCCTGTCCATCAGTTTTGGCATAGTGCTGTCCAGAAAAAAATGTTGATTAGTATGTAAGTATGAAAGACACTTGCAGTGTTGGTATGCTTTGTTGATTTTTCACAGATTTATTGTTAAAATTGTTTTTCCTTTGCATTGTGTATTTGAAGTATTTATAGTGGAAGGTAACCTATGGTTTTGGATAATGTCACTATATTTGTGTTTGTGTGGAGAACATGATTGTGTTTGTCACCTGATGCAAAGTTTGCAAACAAAACAAAATTTTGCCAAATACTTCTGTTTGTGAACCAAATTGTTTGCCAAAAAGTGTTCTCGCACTGAGGTACTTCATGTTGTCATCATAGAGCATTATATTTATTGTCATTTTGAAAATGTATTTTCTTTGGAATAACCTGTACATTCTTTTCATGGGGCATAAAAGGTCTTCCCTAGACATCACTGGTCATATCTCTTCCAACAGTGGTACTTCTTAAATGTTTGATAGGTCAGTGTACTTAAAATATTTTCTATATTTATTCAAGTTAATTTTATCAAATACAGACTCATAGTTATTACTCAGCATTGTATAGCTATTATCTACATTTTCTTGGCTTACTTAGAATTCCCAAATTCCTTAGGTAAAGTTGGTATTAGCTACTGATACTGAACTACAAAAAAATGATTTTGATACCAGCACTGCCCTGATAGTGTCAGTGCAGGAAGAGAAATTTCATGTTTTCCATGTATGACTGCAGTTTGAGGATGCTCCAGCAAAAGATACTCTGAGCAAATAGCTCTCAGTAATAAGAAAAAATGCCCTAGAAGTAGTCACAGTTTAACTTGATTCCCAATTGTGCACAGAGCTGGTTTTATGAAAGTCCATTCCTAGGAAGTGGGTTATTTTATCACAGCTTGAAGTCAACGTTTCTATTTTAAAACCTAAACTTAACTGCTTTTATTAAAAAATTGATTTGATCAGCACAGCATGCATAGTCACTGTGCTATAGCCAGAAACATAGACTGGGAATGGTCACTGTCCTAATGACCAAGATGATCGCCTAATGGTAAGAATACTGGAGAGCTGCCCGAGTACTCAGTTGGAAAGCCTAATCTGTGTTTTCCAGGAGGAAAGTTTGACCAGGAAGTCTTTCTTTTTTTTTTTTTCTTTCGGAACTGGGGAATTGAACTCCGGTCCTTGCGCTTGACAGGGAAGTGCTTATTCCAGTGGGCCATCTCCCTGGCCCCAAGACCAGGAAGTCTTGATGCGCTTTACATTAAAAAATGTGAACATTGAGTTTTTTTCTCAGTTGATTTTTGCAATCTGTTAAAGTTGTTTTTTTAGAAACACTTTGGGTTGTGGTGAACATTGAAGAGAGAAGTTAAGTAGGCAGGAGAAGAGGCTGACCTTTGATGCTGGGCAGGGGCTTTCCTGAACCTTTGACTATTGCATGCTGCATGTGAACTATAGAATACTTGGTGTAGTACTTGGCCTCTCCTTTAAAAGATAATTATTTATAAGAACTTTTCCTTCAGGGACTGTTTGTGTGTGACATCTAGTTCATTACTCTGTGTCAACTTTAAAGTTGCTCTCATTTGGAGTTTGTATGCCCAGTGAGTAGTGAGAATTTCAGATAGCGATAAGCACTAGAAAGTAAAGCAAGGGACTCTGATGATGAGCGATGGAGTGGAGGTGACACCTGGCAAAGTATTCCCAGTAAGTCTCTCGGTCCAGGTGATGCTCAAGTAGAGAATTAAGTCCAGGGCCAAGTCTGGCACATTGGAGTCAGGAATATCTTGTGTCAGCCGAATGGCAAATGACAAAATCCCCAGGTAAGAGTTAAGTCTGGGGGGAAAAATCACTGGATGTTTGAGAAAGGAATTGGGAACAGAACAACTACTCTGAAATACTCCATTCACTAAGGTTTCCAGAAGAATTAGTGGGAGTAACATATATACAATGTATATTATTTATGGCATCATATGTCATGCCACACATGAAACCAAAGGGAACAGTAATCTAATTAAGGACCATGCTTTGTCAATAGGGAGGAACTACTGTACTGTTAATTTTATTATCAAACTATTTCTTTTTAAGTAACTTCAGTTTTCACCAAGAGAAGCTTCTTTCAGTTTTTTTTCCCCACTTGTTTGTAAACAAAACAGAAAATAAGACTCTCAATAAGTTGGTGGATCATTGCTGGTGTGGATAGTGCAGTCTCATTTCTTTTACTGTTCAGATACAGGGATACATTATCAAGTTTGTCTTTTGGAAATGTACTGGAGTGAACATGTATTTTGATCCACATGCTATTTAAACTTTATTTTGCCTTGAGATTTTAACCAAAGCATTTACCTTTGGGGATATGGAAAAAAGAAGGGTTGGGCCCAGGAACAGGGTGAGTGGTCCCTTTGAGTGGTCCCTTCCTGGGAACAGAAGCCTGCAGGGCATATCTCTCTCTTGCTGTGTGTGACGTGTTATTGTTCTTTAGGCTGGTCTGTTGTTGCTCCTATCCAGCTGTGCTTCTGTTCACCCAGTTCATCTGACTGTTTCTTTCTTTAGGAAGCCTTCATTGCCATTTCACTGTCTATGGATCTTTTTGATCCTTGGGTTTATATGAGCTGTGAGTCTCCTTTTCCTACTGTGGACCTATTTCACATAGTAGAGGCATCCCTGAGTATCTGAGGAAGGGGGTTGGTTTCAGGACTCCTATGGCTATAAAAATCCCTAGAGACTCAAGTTCCTTTATAAAATATGATATGATATACATATGAATATATTTTCACATCTTATAGTTACTTATGTATTGGGTACAGGGTCTCATTACACAGCTTGGACTCACAGTAGTCCTCATGTCTTAGCCTCATGAGAACTGGGATTACAGGGGTGTGCCACCATGCCTGGTTTTAGTGGCTGGTGTGGTGGCAGGGCATGTAGTATTAGGATCGAATCTGGGTCCTTGTGTTTGCCAGGCAGACTGCTGAACTACATCTCCAGCCCTCACATACTCTTAGTCTTTTATTTAAGTTCACCTGCCCCTACATCATGCTGAAGGTGGAACCAGGACCTCATACAAGCTGAATAAACTGCTCTACCACTGAGCTACTCCTTACCCTGCCCACCTATATACTTTAAATCATCTTTCGATTAATTACCAATATACATGCTATGTAAACAATATAAATGCTATGTAAATCATAGGTATAGTGTATATTATTTACAGAATGACAAGAAAAATAGTCTGTATGAGTTCAGTATAAATATAACATTTTCCCCAAATATTTTTAGTCTGTGATTGGTTGAATTTGTGCAAGGAGGACCTGTGAAACAAGAGGGTTAATGTGTTTTCTTTACTATGATGTGTTCCTCTTTTCAGGATGTGTCTTAATGATAACAGCATCTTAGGAGAAAGAGTGACACACTCTTCAGTAATGGAAAACACATTTTGAAAATAGAAGTATTTTTCAGAATCCAAGTGAATAGAAGCAACATAATTTTAGGAAAATAATATAATTTTCCACATTCTATCCCCTGAATTACTCTATATTATTTCTGTGTTGTAAAAACATACAGAAAATTTTTCATTAAGGAACTGTCACATGACAAGTCTGTGTTGATCAGAGTGGTTTGTTTCTGTTCAGGTGAGCAGTCTGTCCTGCTGTGGCTTTATGACCTGTGTGCAGTGGTTTATAAATGCAAACATTGAGGGGCCGGGGAGATGGCTCAGTGGAATAAGCACTTGCTTGGCAAGTGCAAGTGCCTGAGTCAATCCCTGGCTCTGCCAAAAACAAAACAAAAACAAAAACATTGAAAGTATTTAAAATACAAATAATAATTGCATGGAAGAATTGTGTAGAATACAGAATGATAAAAGAAAAAAAAATAGAACTGATACAGAATTTTACTAAACAAAAAATAGGAATTTGACAGTGGTTTTTATATTATATAATATTATCTTCAAATTAGTTGTGTAGATTACCAGAAATAAACATGCAAAATTGGAAGAAAAAATGGACTGCTCCTTTCAAAAGACCAGCAGAAATCAACTGTTCAGTTATCTTAGTTATCCTGTATATATACATAAATATATCTTTTTCCCTTTTTTCTTCTGTTATTTTCCTCATCCCAGTTCTTCTTTCCCATGGAACATATTCTTTCCCTTTCATAGTATCTGTTGTACCTTACAGATTTTATTTACTCTTCCAGGTTCTTACACAGTGAGACAATATGATGTTTGCACATGCAGGTCTGATTTATTTCATCAATGTGGTCTCTAGTTGCATCTGTTTACTTACAAGAAATCTTAAGTTTTTTTTTTTTTAATAGCTGAGTAATACTGTATTGTATAAAAATACCACACTTTTTTTATCCATTCTTCAGTTGATGGGCATTTGGGTTGTTTCTCAGATTTAGGTATGACAAATTATGTTGCTATAAACATGGGTACACATATATTGCTGTGGTAAGATGTTTTCAGTTCTTCTAGAAAAATACCTGGGAGGGGAATAGCTGTCTTGAATGGGACTTCCAATCCTCAGTTCTTGAGGAATTGCCACACAGATTTCTGCACTGGTTGTACCAGGCTGCACTCCCACTGCAGTGGAGAAGGGTCCCCCCCCAGAACCCCTCCAGCATTTATTATTGGTTGACTTCTTGATGATAGCTGTTCTTTTTGAGGTAAGATGTAATCTCAGTGTTGTTTTAATTTGTATTTAGGGGCTAGGGAGATAGCCTATCAGTCTTAAGCTTGCGTGCCTGGCAAGCATAAGGATGCAAGTTTGATTCCTGGTACCACGTGCTGTGCTGGCCCTGGAACCTCGGGCATGGTGGTGCATGCTTGTAATCCCAGTGCTAGGGAGGCTGAAACAGGAGGATCACTATGAATTTGAGCTGTGTACTGAGACACTGTATAAACAAATAAAATAAATATAAATAAAAATTGATTTATGTCATGCATGATCAATTATGTTGAACATTTTTTCAAGGATTTATTTTAAGTTTTATTTCTTCTTTGAGACGTGTATCTTCATCTCAGGTGCCCATTTTTGGACTGGGTCTTTGAATTTGAGGAGCCTTATTTTTCAAAGTTCTTTATATGTTCTAGATAGAAGTCCTTTGAGGGACACTTGGCTATAATTTTTTTCTCTGAAATTTTATGTTTTCTTTTTACTCTATTGGAGATTATTTTTGATATGCATAAACTTTTCAAAAAGGTGAGACTCTAGCTGTTGATTCTTTGAACTATTTCCTGTGCAGGTTATTTTTTGTTCATGGACTCTCTACCTATTCCTCGGTCTTCAAGATTACTATCTACTTTTTCCTCCAGAAGATTTAGTGTTTCAGTTTCAATGTTCAGTTTTCAGTTTTGACTGTAGCTTTGTTTGTAGTGATAGGCATGCATCTAAAGCCTTCAGCATGTGGAAAGCCAGTTACCCACACCATTTAAAAAAAATATTGCCTTTCTTCAAGTGAACATGTTTTGCCTCTTTGTCAAAGATATGTTTGACAAAACATACAAGCGTGTTTGTAGTTGTGTCTTCATCTTCTAATTGGTTCCACTGATCCGCAGGTCTGTTTTTTCTGCCAGTACAATGCAAATTTTGTCATAGTAGTTTTGCAGTATGATTTCAAGTCAGGGATTGTGATGCTTCCTGCCTTTCCTTGTTGCCTAGGATTGCTTTTGATCTTCTAGGTCTCTTCTGGTTCCAGATGAATTTTAGGAATGTTTTCTGTACATCTGTGAGATATGCTAATTGGATTTTAATCAGGATTGCATTGGATCTGTATAACATTTTGAGACCATGGGCATTTTCACAATGTTGGTTCTTCCTGTCCAGGAGCATGGAATATTTTGGAGGCTGAATATCCTTTGGGAGGTCTGATAGGGAAAAAGTGGCTTAAGGTAGTTTGACACTGTTGGACCTTTCACTTCTGAAAGTCTCATTTTTAGATTAAGCACATAAAATGGTAAATGGAGCAGGCTTGGTTAGTGTGCCCCTATTCCCTCATTGCTGCAGTCCCTCCATTTTGTGGAATATCTCAGTAAACAATGTGGAACCAGGTCTCTGCATTGCCTGAAGTTATCTGGAAAAGAAAGAACTGAATCAGTATAAACTTCACAACTTTCTTATAATTGAATTAGTCTGTGCTCCTTTCTAATTCACTAGATTTACCTGTTTTTGAGGAATATTCATTTATTGTTTGTTTTTAGACAAATTTGAAAGTAGGCCATTTATTGAAAGCATTTTAGGAACCCAATTAAAACAGACCAGTTGATAAGGCTGAAAACAACAACAACAACAGCAACAATAACAAGAACAACATCCTCTTCTCTTTAAGAAGCAGATCTTAAGAAGGGAGAAGGGGTGTGTGTGTGTGTGTGTGTGTGTGTGTGTGTGCGCGCGCGCTAGGCTCTCCTGGGCTGTATTATACTCGACTGTAACATTTCATAAGTGTTTTCTGTGTGCCAAAAATGTAATTCTTGCCCTGCCCTATGATGTAGGCATAGCATTTATCCCTATTTTGTACAGGAGAGAGCTATATGCAGTAATGGCTTGCTCAAAAAACCCAGTGTAATGGTTGGTACATTGTATCACCTTGAGAAATTTATAAGTCGACTCAGCAGCAGGCCAGTGTTTTCAGTTTGTAAACATCCTCATCCTGTGTAAGAAGAGAGTGTTACACCTGCTGGGGAAGGAAAATAGTCTGTTTAAAATATAAAGGAGGAAAAAAGGCTGGTTCTTCCCCATTTTGCTCTTGCTGCTTTTGCAGTCTTCTGCTGCCTTGAACTGTTGTCTGTGTGCCCTCCCTTGGTTTGAGGTGATTATGGACTAAGTCTTAATTTTGGGCATTGTGTATCATGTCCCATCAAGGAGAGAAAAATAACTGAGAAAGAATTTGGTACCAGGAGTGGGAATGTTGTCATGACTGTATTGACCACATAATGAGAGGTTGAAAAGGTTCAGAAGTGCAGGCTGAAAAAGCAGCCCTGGAAGGTATTAGGCTGTTCTGTATGGGAGATTTTGATCAGAGTGCAGAAGACCATAGGCTGATAGAAATCCTGCTGGTAAAGACTAGGCCTGGATGATTTCTTTGGGAAGAAGGACTACTTTGGCTCCTGGACTCCAGACCATGTGTATTATGGGTTGGCAGGAAGTTTATCTGCATTTTGCCTTTGCCAGAGACTTTGCCTGAGATTAAAGATGGTGGAATAATTAATTTGGCAGAAGAAATTTCAAGGCAATTGAATGTTGCGATGGTGGCTATTGATGAGGGCTTTCAGCCAAATTTGTGTTGAGAATCAAGAGCACAGAGCCCAGCTGAATTATTTAAAATATTGTCAGCTTGGCCAGGAGGCAAATTACAATAAAGCTGTGAACAACAAAGATAGAGCAAAGGAGATCTTGATTGCTGTGAAAGAACAGGAGAATATAGCCTCAGGCCATCACAAGAAGCAGACAGTCTCCACCCTTTTCCCAGAACTGCAAAAATTAAAGTTTTGGCTTTAAGGCAAAAGTTGCAGAGCACCATTTTCCGGAATGGCAGTGGTATAGAAAATTTGTTCTTCAGAATTGGATTCAGAGTGCTCAGCAATCCAGGCTCTTGACTCCAACATCCAAGAGAGATGGAATCTTGGCTACTGAAGACCTTGGCATCATCCATATGGTGCTGATTTCAGGTATATGCAAAATGCAGGAGTTGTGGGGTTAAAAAGGCTATCACCCTGACTTCAGAAGGTGTGGGTGTGCCGAGAGGGCAGTGCTTGAAGCTGTGAGGGTAAAGCCAAGGTGCAGTGGAGACCCCAGAAATTGGAGAATACAGCAATGTAGATCATCTAAAGAAAGCTGCAAGAAGGAGCAAAAGGGGTTTAAGGGAAGCCATGAAGCTATCAGAAATGCCACAGAAGTTGAATCACTGAAGTGCTTCGAAGCTCATAGTTTGCCACAGTTTGCTTCAGATGCCGGACATGGAATTATAGAAGTTAATGTTTGCCCTACTGGAATTTGGACTTGCTTTGATCACAATCCTGTGTATCCCTCTGTTTGAAACTTTTGGAGTAAAAATGTGTATCTTCTGCCACTGCATATTGGAAGTGATCAACTGTTCTTTTGTACAGAGTCTTGCAGCTAAGTGTTGGCCTTACATCTCAGAGGAGAGTTGGAACTTTGGGCTTTTCAAAAACAGGATTTTGGCAACTTGTGAAGATAGACTAAAGTGCCTTTTGCATAAAGGGATATGCATTAGTCTTTTTTTGCTGGGGGGATACGGGAGATCAAACTTGGGGACCTTGTGCTCGCCAGGCATGTGATTATGCCACTGAGCTATCTTCTTGGCCCATGGGTGAGTCTTTGAAGGCCAAAATGTTATGGTTGTGATGTAATATGAGGTTGATAGACTTATTTTTGGTTAAGGATTTTTAAACTGTATTATAGTGTTCAAGTTGTGACATGAGAAGAATAAGTTATCAGTGTCTGGAAACCAGTTTAAAGAATGTGTGTGGTTGTCACGTTGGCGAGGGGTGGATTGTTATGGTTGATACTTTGTGTCAAGTTGAGAAGTTCAGAAGTTTAACGCCACAAGGGGTCAGGGCCCTCACTTTATAAACATCTTCATCCTGTGTAAGAGAATCCTATGGAGATGATATGAGTGCTGCCTACCTGCCTGGGGATGGGAGTTGGGTAAGCCTCCCTATAGTATAAAGGAGGAAAAGATACTTGTTCTCCCCCTTCTTGCTTTTGCTGATGTATTCTGCCTTAACTGTTGCTTGCCCCTCTACTATGCCTTGGAGCAAGCTGATTCTGGAGTGAACTCCCCACAAACTATGAGCTAAATAAACCTTTCCTTTCTTAATTTTGGGTGTTGGGCATTTGTTTCAGCAGTGAGAGAAAAATAAAGACACTCGGCTTGGAAATGGCAGAGCTGGATACACATCAGTCTGTAGCTCTCTTCTCCCACCTCACCTCCAAAGAAACTTCGGCTGAGAGTCCCTGGTTGAATGTAGAACTGTTGATTTTTTTTCCTTGTTTGGCCTTGGTGGCATAACTCCTGCCATTCACTTATGAGCCTTTAATTTTCTTTTGATCCTTAATTTCTGATTTTGTAAAAAGACAAAGCAACTTACGCTTTCTCTCCTGTTGCCTGACCTTATTTTAGTACACTACTTACTGAAAGGTCTGTGCTACTGGCTTGGTCTTTACTTCTAGAGAGGAGGAGGGTGCCCCACCTGGCCTAGTGGCTCTGCTCAGGTGGCAGCAGAAACCCAGATGGTCTGCTCCATTAGCAGAATTGAAGGAAGGACTCTACCTGCCTCTTCCAAATTGGAATTAGGGGAGAGGAGCTACAGGGTGGTATAGGTAAGAAAGCCCAAACTTTTCACAGCTAAAACAGCCTTCTACTTGTGGCTCTAGGAGGTTCATGGGTGCTTCCTGCAGGAATGAATGACTTTATTTAGGGATTTGCATATTCAGGGGGTCTGGGTTGTCCTTGACTTCTCCAGGCCAGGCTTATTTCTTATCTTCTTGTGTTGCTTGGGATTTTATTGTTAAGGAGCCATCTTGGCTAATTTTGCTTTTATTCTGACATTTAAAGGAGGTTTCCATTCAGATTGGTGGCAGTCTGTTTCCTTTTGCTGTCTACCAGGCACCTTGCACATAGCAGCTAGACTCTAGAGAAAGAATAACTGGGAGATAAGAGTTCTCATTCTCCCAACTTCTCATGCTTATTTGAAAAGTAATACAATACTTGGATCACTATTATTTAGTTACCAGAGGCAAATCTAGGTATTTATTCCTTAGTATTATGTTAGAAAGTGCAGTTAATTCCTATTAGACAGTTTTTGCAAAGATATGTGGGTCCCCCCTTATGTTTCATAAATATGGGGGAACAATTATGAAGTTTTCTTTTTAAGGGAGCATTTTTGGTTGTATGGGGAAAGTGTTTTTTTTTTTAAATTTTAATAATGAAGTTGCAAGCCCAGTAAATGTCTTCTGATGCAGAATAAGCATGTACTAGTAAATGTGATATTTCCTGGGACCCTGGGGGAAAGCAGGACTGGTGAATTTCTAGGCATTCTTAGATGTATGAATGCAAATTCACGGAAGGCACTTAGGAAAAGGGAACAGTAGAATTAATCTATACAGAATATGCCTTTTCCTCCAAAAGCTGGAGATTGGACCAGGGCCCTAATAGAGCCTGAAAAGAAGTATTTGTGTATGTAAATAAATGATTTCCTCCATTCTGAAGCTTAACAAATGTTTTTCAATAGAGAAAACCCTTGCTGTTGGAATTCTTTCTTAATTTTCTGTGGCAGTAGCAAGTAGCAAGTGAGAGAATGTTTTTAATTGAAATCACAGAACTTCATCTAAGCCAACTTTCACTTGCGTCCCTGGCACTGTTTCATCAGAGTTTCAAACAAGACTGTACAAGAAAGGAAAGAATGTGATATTCACAGATACTAACACACGTAAAAACAGTTCTGATCTCTCCAACCAGTTTAGTCATCATCCAAACCCTCTGTACCCCACTTTGCTGAGAAATGTAATTTATAGGACTTTCTCTGAGTTTCTGCCTCTCCATTTAGGGCCTTAGAAGAGGTGAGACTTCTCAGGGGCTACCCTTAGTTATTTGACCTTTTCTTCCATGGCCTCAACTTTTTCTTGCTGCCTTTTGATTGTTTTGGTTAGAGAGGCATACTTTTTGTGTAGGTCTGAGTTGCAATTGCTAAAATGCTCTTGAAATAAAAGGAAAGTGAAAAGTGGTATATAATTTAGAAATACAGGCCTGAAAGATACTTTGTGCAATCAAGTGTGAGAAACAGTTAGGAATGAAGACTTGCCCATTTGAGGTTTTATTGTGTTTGTCTACTCCTGCTCAATGTGTCCTTCCTTTGTTCTTCTACACTTTTCTACAAATACCTTGATCGACTTTCCAGGGTCCTTTTGCCCACATTCCCATTATACATTTCTTCCTGTCAGACTGAGGCTGCAAGTTGGATGCTTGTTGGGAGTTCAGATGAGAGGGACTCTTTTATTTTTTTTCTGGGTACAGTGGGCTTTATTGATGGTGTGCAAGGGCAGCGAGCCAGGGATCCCGGGAGCCTGGGATGGAAGCTGTGAGGGGAGACTCAGTGTTGGGGCTGAGTAGGGCAGTGACTTCTACAGTGTGGCCTCTCCATCCCTCTGGTCTCACAGGGCTGTGGTGATGGGGGCCACTTACTCCTTGGAGGCCATGTGGACCATGAGGTCCACCACCCTGTTGCTGTAGCCAAACTCATTGTCATACCAGGAAATGAACTTCACAAAGTGATCATTCAGGGCAATAACAGCCCCAGCATCAAAGGTGGAAGAGTGGGTGTCACTGTTGAAATCACAAG
>PVKA01041754.1:0-17874 GCA_004027165.1 Ctenomys sociabilis
TTTTTGTCTTTTTGAGACAGGCAGATCACATTCAAAGGAAAACCCATCAGAATTACAGCTGATTTCTCTACACAAACCATGAAGGCAAGGAGAGCATGGAGCAGAGTTCTTTAAGTCCTCCATGAAAACAAATTCCAGCCCAGACTATTATACCCTGCAAAACTCTCTTTCAAGTTTGATGTAGAAGTGAAATACTTCCACAACAAAGAACAACTAAAGAATTTCATGAGGACAAAACCATCCCTACACAGGCTACTGAAAGATGTTCTAGAGAGAGACCACAATGACCAGAAATACACGAATGAGAACAGAAGGAACCTGTTAAACAGGGCAAACACTTAAACATAGGATAAAAAGGAGTAAACAACAGCAGGTAAATATCATGACAATCATAAGTCAAAACATTTCAATTATAAGCATCAGTGTAAATGTACTCAGTTCACCTATTAAGAGAAATAGGCTGGCACAGTGGATTAGTAAACAAAACCCAACAATATGCTCTATACAAGAAACACATTTAACTCAAAAAGATATTAATAGGCTCAAAGTCAAAGGATGGAAAACAATACTACATTCCCCAGCACCTCAGAAAAAGCAGGAGTAGCAATGCTATGTTCTCAGACATTCTCAACTTCAAAACAAGAAGGATCAAACGACACAAAGCCACTGTATATTGGTTAGGGGAAAAATTCAAGAGTAAGAAGTAACACTCAAAAATATGTATGCACCAGACACAGGAACATCCAATGATATAAGACATGAAAAACCTAATATCCAAGACCACAATCTTAACAGGAGACCTTAACACCCTTATCTCAAAAAAGACAGTTGAACCAGACAAAAAATTAGCAAGGAAGTAGTAGAACTGTACCAAAGCTTGGAACAAATGGACTTGGTGGACATATACCAAGTGTTCCAGCCAAACACAGCTGAATACACATTTTTTCAGCTGCACATGGGTCGTTTTCTAAAATAGACTACATACTAGTCCATAGGTCATGCATAAGTATATGCAAGAAAACAGAAATCATCCCATGCATATTATCTGACCACAGTGCAATGAAGTTGGAAAATAAATGACAAAAGAAACCAGAAAACCCCCCTAAACACATGGAAATTAAACAACACCTTACTCAGCAATCAATGGGTCACAGAAGAAATTAAACAAGTAATTCAACAATATCTACAATTCAATGAAAATTCAAGCACAACTTACTGGAATTTATGGGATGTGATGAAAGCTGTTCTTAGAGGGAAAATCATAGCTATGAACTCACACATTAGGAAAACAGAACGGGAACAAATAAATACCCTACTGTTGCACCTCTGACATCTAGAAAAAGAAGAACCAGCCAAACCCAGAGCACAAAGATGGGAAGAAATCATAAAGGTTAGAGCAGAAATTAATTCAACTGAGATGAAAAAACAGTTGAAAGAATCCACTGTGTTTGATTTTGTCGCTGAGTTCAGGCACCTATAAATGGTTCAATGACAATGGAGTGCCTATCTTTGACAGATCTAAACAAAAAAAGGGGGATATCAAGGGAGAACCATGCTTTGTTTGTATAAACAGTACAGTTAGGATAAATACACAGTACTTCTGCAGAATTCTATAAGAAGCAAGATTTGCACTAATAGTGGTTGGACACAATATTGTGTTGGCTTCTAGTACTATGGACAACCACTAGGAAGACAATAAGGTAGAAAGTATTAATTATTGAAACTGTACTATAATTCAGCTTTAAAAAATAAGATAATTATACAGCTGCATTCTCTTAATTCATTGATTAGAGACATCTGCTCTAATAGTGTTTGTAAGTAGAATATCATGTATGCACTTTGTACAACAAACCACTATGAAAACAATATGAAATATATTAATTACTGAATCTATTTTGTTAATTTGATTTGAAACTGTCTCATTGCCATTTGTTCTTCAATGAAAAAAATCATGGCACATGAAGGAAGCCTGCACTTCAGAAAAGCATCACAATAAACAGCATCACTGGAAAGATGAACAGCTGTACAGTCAGAAGCTATGCACTGACTCTGAGCTCCAGGATAGAAAGAGGGATATACACCCTCCAAGAAGAATAGCAGAACCAGGCAGTTCCCAAAAAGGGAAAGTCAAAAAAGTCCAAGTTTGCTGAGAGCATGAAAGCAAGAAAGTGGAGTATTGATATGAGGCCATTTGCATTGTTCTTTGACCCAGTCGTTCCTACATGGCAGGGCAAAGTGGGCAGACTGTGTCACTAACAAAACAGCAAGAAAACAAAAACTGCCTACATGCCTATATAAGGAAAAGCCATGGGAAGCATCATCCTACTACCTTACCATTTATGGAACAACTACTCTATGCCAGCCACTTCTATATGATTGACAGTCTTTACTCATCAGAACAACTTCTGTTTTACATTTTTCATGAAGAAAACACAAAGAAATATCTACCCAAGTTCACAAAAATGACTGATGATAGAACAGAGAGAGATGTGTACCAAAGCTGACTCCTCACCTCATGACCTTTACAGGAAAGCAGTAAGTTTTAAACTATGGCTCATAAACAGTATTTTTTTTTTAAAGAAAAATACATGGATGTAGGGCAGACTGTAAGCAAGGTGAATTGCTGAAGGATTTCTCCTTTTAACACTGTGGCTCTGAGTTTTCTGTCGCAAATACAAGAACTGGTTCTATCTATAGGCCCGAAGCTGTTGTATACTGTGTACTCAGTGTCTTTAGGATTATTTTTATACTGACAGGATTTTATCTGTCTTTGGGGATCTGTTTTAACCCATGAGATACCTTTTAAGTCCTTGTACATGAGTAACATATATATATATATTATATATATATAGTATATGTTATATTATATATAGTATATGTTATATATAACATATACAATATATATTATTATATGTAAGTTGTAAAAACTCAGTATCTGCATCATTTTGATTAATTAAAAGCCTGAATATATATTTTAGTATTTAGCCAGGATAAAATCTCTCCAGGATGAGAGTGAGGCTATTAGGCATAAGCAGCATATCTCTTAAAGTCTGTTTCTACAGATGTACCATGACTGGAAGAAAGGTTAGGGTTGGAGTAGGACAAAGAGACCTGTGCCAATGTCCAGCAATAGGCTGGGTTTTCTTCCTCTATAGTCATGATTACTCAGGGCACCTCAGTGGAGATGGAAGGTAGAGATAACAGTCTGGCCAGAGGAAGGAGGCAGACCCAGGGTCCTTCAGTCCTAATAGACCACCTAGGAAACTGAGCCTGAGCTCTGGGGCCTCCACTTCAGAGCGCAGTCTCACTTCTAGTGGCTGCCTTGATAGTCAGAGCCTGGCTGGTGGGGCCTCTTACGGCAGTCCCTCGTATGCTAGCCTGGCTTTTGACAGCAGTGGCAGGGGAACCTCATCATTGTTGAGCTCTTCTTGGAACCCAGAGAATAAGACTTAGGGTCTGTATTTGAGGCCACAACAAAGGCAGCCATTTTATGTCTCTTTGTTTTCTCTCCCTGGTTTTCTCCCAGTTCCAATTATAGGACACTAAAGAAGCAGTTTTTACTACAGTATTAAGTTATTTAGAGCAAATCTATCTTCTGTAGCTCTTTTCTAATATCTGGAGCTGACTAAGTAATGAATTTATCCGTAAGAGTAATCTGCCCCTCTATTGAATTAGCATCTCAGGAAGTATGTCTTACCAGTGCCTCTATTAAATATTCTAAGAAACCAGAAGGGTATTCACCTTTTTTTCCTGATAAACTGCTGAAGTTTAAAATAACTAGAAGGCTTAGTTCCAGTTCTTAGACCTTCAAGAATACACACTTCAACATGTCTTTTCCAGTGTCCTGCTTGTCTATTAGGCCAGCAGGGGTCTGACTGCTTGGGCTCCCATGGGAACAGGCAGTTCTACTGGCTGTCTATCTCTTGGCTATTTAAATTAACAATATGATATTTATCTCTAAATGCAGCATCAACTTGTAATGCTGCCTTTCATTAGAAGTCAAAGCTTGGTTTAAGATTAACATTACGTCTCTCCAATCTAGTTCCTAAGTCTGAATAAGTCCTCTAAAGACATCAAAGTACTCACCAGCAATCTAAAGATTTTCTAAGATTTAATTTTGTCTGTTTTAGGTTCCAGAGAAAAAGGCACATGAACTCTGGAAGTTTCAAATTGCCTTTTGCTTTCTTTAGAGGGTATCATCCTTGAGGAACTTGCATAAACTCAGCTGATGATGGGTATAGCCCTGTAGAGGACTGGACTACGGTTGGTCTAGAAGCCCTATCCTCTAGACTGGAAAAGCAAGTAGGGAAAAATCTTACTTTCAGTAGTAGTGGGCGAGGTTGTGATTAATGCTGTCTTGTCCTTAGGCTCCAAAGGTTAGGGAGGAGCAGCCTTAGGCTCTGGATAGTGAATGCCTTAGGCACCTGAACTGCCTGGTTCTCTTGTAGCGTACATCTGCATTTTAAAACTAGGTAACAAAGACTTTCTTAATGCAAACAAAATAGAATGTAAGACATTTTTTTTAACCATTTCCCTTTTTACAGTGTCTTTCTAGTTATAAAAATAGCATCATAACTAATATTTCTTCTGCTGTCCATTTGGATTAAATGGCTTTTTTTAGCATGTATGGATCAAACACCTTCTGGTGCCTAATGAAGCATTCTAAAGAAGTAAAAGACTTTGACAGTGAGATTACCTGGAATTCAATAGAAATTACCCTTTTGGGCATCCCCATCTTCTTTCTAATTTCTTCCTTGAACCAGGTGTCCCTTGAGGGTCCTCTCCAGAGCAGGTGGATGATCCTGTTGGAGAGAAGGGAGACAAGGTCCTACCAGGCTATCTACCTTCGAACTCGTGTGTCATTCCCACACAGCATCCTTCACTTACTCTTATTGAATATTTGTAAGTGTAAGCTATAATTGGTCCAGTGGTAGCAATGTCTACAGAAGGAAGCATAACTATTGTATAAAAAGGTCAATTAGAAGTGAGAGCTTTTTAGGCTACAAAGGTTTCTACTAGATATAGATAGATAGAACTACTGACTAGAGGGATGTCATCTCATGCATTGAACCAAGTCTACACTCGTGTTTTCCATCTAATCACCTAGGTAGATATTGTCAGCAACTGGACAAGATTTAAATTTGAAACTCACAGATAAAACATATTTTATCAACTAGCATCACATTTCACATGTTGGCAAAAACACTTTAAGGCTGACAAAAAATCTTTCTCTTAGTTAATGTGTAAGGCACAGATGTAAACCATTTCCCTGATGTAAACTATTGCAAGCTGCCTTAGCCTAATTTTTTTTTTTTTTTTGTCTTTTTGAGACAGGGTCTCACTATGCAGTTCAGGCTGCCCTTAAGCTCACTTTGTAGCTCAGGCTGGTCTCGAACTCACAACAATCCTCCTGCCTCAGACTCCCAAGTGCTGGGATTACAGGCATGTGCCACCGCTCCTGGCTCAGCCTAATTTTTGAATTAAGTGGTTCTACTGAAAAACTTAGGGAGAACTTGTAGTTTACTAGCAGAAAGAGAGAAAAAATAGTACAATATGTAAGTGGAGATCTTTCAGTGGTCAAGAGCCAGTTTCCACCAGGCACCTTTAGATATCTAACAGAGAGTAGCCCTGGCCATGACCCTTAGGTGTTCTCAGTTTCTATTGGCCCACATAACCAGAGATGAGTTTCCAAAAATGAATACAACAGTTTCTCTGGTCAACATTCCATCAGCCATAGGCTTCAATGGGGATTCACCAAAGAATGGCTGGGGAAACCTGTCCTTTGCTTCAAAGAGTGGTAGCTGCTCTAAGAGCATTTACTAGATGGCAGAGTAACCACTGCTTGCCCAGGTTCTATAAGGGATAGTTAAAAGTCTGACTGAGATTATCTAGCATTTTATAGTAAATGTTTTAAAGTCTACAACTTATCTCTTTCTCATCTAAATGATAACTAGACCTAGGAGAAAAGGTTGAGATCCTCCCTCACACTAAATGTGTTTTGGTCCCATAATTATGCTGCTTTTAAAGATAGCTCCTTCTGGTGTCACCCAGAAGATGGTTCTCTCCACTGTGTCTCAGGTTTAGCCTCCTGAAGGAGTCCTTCCCAGAACACTAAGCCAGGACATGGCTTTTTATATATGTCCTCCTGAATGGGCATAGTCCTCTTTGGCTCATCTGAACCAAAGATGGGGTATGTATCCTTTTTCTAAATGATTTCCCTATCTTCAATGTTAGCAAACACTCACTTTCTAAGGGTTTCACTTAGTTGGGACAGTCTAGCATTTACCTAATTTTACATGACTCTAAAAAGGGAAGTATAAAGAGCTGGGAAAAATAAGACTAAGTTCAAAGAAAGGAAACTGAAACAGAGAAAACCTGACATTTCCTCTAGCATGTAGAGGGGGGACCAGAGCCAGTCTGTTCCAATGAAACCTCTTCCTCCAAGTCTAAAGAACGGTTGCCAACCTAATGTCATTTAATTGGAAAAAGGAGTCCCATGTTTCATATACAGGCATGTAGATGTTCTAAGTCTGAGCTAGGATTAAAAAGCCCCATTATACACAAGTTTACATAAAATCCACTAGAAGGCTTTATAGTTTTATCTCTCTAGTGCAGTTGTCTCAAGTCAAGCAAAGAATATCAGTACATTTAGTAACTAGTTCAAATTCAACATATACAAGTACAAAACAGTCATAAAATGTCCCATTAAAGAAATACTACAGTGCCAGGGAGATGGCTCAGTGGAATAAGTACTCCCCTGGCAAGCATAAGGGCCTGAGTTCAATCCCCGATTCTGCAAAAAAAAAAAGAAATACAATAACCTAATAACATTTCCATGTTTTAACTTAGATTTACTAACAACATTTTCACCAATATTTTAACAAAACCATATAAAGACAAAGCATAAGCAATCATAAGCAATTTTAAAAGAACTATATGAGACAAAATTGTATGAGGCAAAACATGAACAATTGTGAGCAATGAGCAAAGACATATCAACATTTGAAGCATAAAAATTTTTACCTAAGAAAGTCCCAATCTAGAATCTATGAAAGAAAAACAAACTCATACCTCTGTCCAACAATCTCCAAATGATACAGGGACCTCCAAATGATTATAGGGGAAAAATGAAACTACTGATCTGAAAAGTACCTGAGACGAGTTTGTGTTCTCTAAAACCAAATAATGAACTTTAAGAACAAATGGAGGTTATGAGCAGAACATATTTGTTGGAGGAAAGAAAACTCCTGTCCTAGAGGGACAGAAGGGGGACCCTGAGTGGGTGGTCCCTCTTCACTAAAAGAAGTATACTATCTTTTTTCTGCTCACATCTTGGAATCAGGCACATAGAATCTTTGAAGAATGGGATGGATGGCAACGGATCACGGTGATCCCCTCTGTGTCTCCAGGATTCCACACCCAAGGCTCCTTTCACCCCAGATTTTCCCTGTGAGGAATGAGTATCAGTCGCTCCCCACTCTCCTTTTGCAATCCTTGCTTCACAAAGAATGTATGGAAAAGCCTTCAAAATTTTTGAAACTGAGAATTGAAAACCTTTGCAAGGAGATTTTCATGAGATGAATTTTCAAATATTTTATAAATGATTCTAACAAACGACAAAGCTGTGTTTAAAATAATATTTCATGATCAGACACAGGAACACTCATAAAAACTTTCAGGGTGTAATCCTGAATCAACTAATAGGCTACAGTGGCAAGTATAAAACTTATCTTTGACCTTGAACAAGTCATTTCACCTCCCTAATGTCTGTTTCCCTCCTCTATAAAATGAAGAGGGTGGATTAGATGATCCTGCAGGGCTCTTCTAGCACTAACATTCTAGGAAATAAAAGTCAACTTAGAGATTAATTGGCTTTCTGAGCCTCAAGCAATTAATTACACTGCTGCTGCCCTTTAACAGACCCATCCTAGAGGAAAATTAGATTCAACTGACAGATTTTAATCTTTGCCAACTCATGTTGATTTTGCATCCAACATTTCTTAGATTTGCAAATTAATGTTTTCTTGAAAGGGTCCAATAAGTTTGTGGACAGGGAATTTGACCTGATAATCAAACTGCAATACCAAAGCCATTCTTCCTCATTTAAAAATCTCTTTTTAACCTTTATACTCCACCAGAGTATAAGGCACTCCACCAGAGTTTTGTATACAGTGGTATACAGTGGTATTATCAACTTATGTGCCAATTTTGAAAACTGCTGTAAGATATCTGTGATCAAGACTTTTAATTTTTTCTCACATCTAATTCTTATAATTTTCTGATTCTTTTCTGGATTTCTGCTTTCCTTTTCTCTACTTTTACTGTCCTTTGGTCAATATTGAGTTCCTAATACGAAAAAAAAATTGGTTAAATTTCTAGAAAATTATTTAGAAAACCCCAAACTCAGTCGTTAATTCCAGTTAGTAAGGGATGATTTTTTTCCCCTCTTTTAAAGTTTATCTATTTAAACAGTGCTGGTATTTTCCCTCATTTAAATATTATATATATATATATATATATATATATATTTTTTTTTTTTTTTTTTTTTTAACAGAACCAGGGATTGAACTCAGGCCCTTGTGCTTGCCAGGCAAGTGCTTATACTACTGAGCTATCTCCCCAGCCCCAAATATTATATAAAGAATACAACTTAACAGCTTTTACTTTAGTGAATATTGCCTAAGTTCCAATATCCAGTTTCTACTTTTATGTCATGTCCACTTGCATTAATGATCTCAATATTTTTGACATATTTTTGAAATGTTTTTCTGACAAACAGGAAAATATGCAGAGTAATGTGAATGCTCTTATACCCAAAACCTAAAAAAGGAAAGCGGTAGAGGTTATTTTTATGCAAAGGATACTTCTTTATGTCCTTCTTCTCCCCCTAGGGATAATGCTACTCTCTGCTTAGTGGTCTATCATTCTTGTACATGCCATTATACTTTCGGTACCATGTATTAGCCTCTAAAATTGAGCTGATAACACTCTACATGCTTTAACAATGTTAACTGGGCTACAAGTACTTCCACAAGTTACTTTCAATTCCACATTATGTTTTTTTATATTATTCTATAGCAGTGGTGGTTAATGTATATAAAAGATATTAATATGTACTTTTTTTCTAAGTTAAATTTTCAGTATTCAGATTTAACTGCACAGTTAGCACTTTGTGATAAATAAGTGGGTTTTGAATTGTAATATGGGAACTCCTTGAAGGTTTACCATCACTTCTCTATAATGTTACAGAAACATCTGCTTTGCTTTCACTGAACTGTGGCTTATGCTTTTACATTTTCTAAGATGCTTTCTAAAGAACAAAGAGGTCTAAGTGGCTTGGCAGTGGAGGAAAGCAGACTCATGTTATTGGTTTGTCCATTTAATGAAGAAGCAGCCAGAGGAAACCTTCCCCAACATTGAAACCAATGGTGAATTTGGTAAATGTCCTGCAGAAGATATGGAAGAGGAGCAAGCATTTAAAAATATTTAGAAACACTAATGAGATGGTTGAATTACAAATTCTGCTTCAGAGCAAGGACGCTGGAGCAGTGATCGCAAAAGGAGGCAAGAACATTAAAGCTATCTATAGACTACAATGCCAGCATTTCAGTCTCAGATAGCAGTGGCCCCGAGCACATATTGAGTATCAGTGCTGATACTGAAACACTTGGAGAAATTCTGAAGAAAATCATCCCAACCTTGGAAGAGTACCAACACTATAAAGGAAGTGACTCTGACTGCAAGTTGAGACTGTTAATTCATCAAAGTCTGGCAGGAGGAATTATTGGGGTTAAAGGTGCTAAAATCAAAGAACTTTAAGAGAACACTCAGCCAACAATCAAGCCTTTCCAAGAATGCTATCCTCATTCCACTGACAGGATTGTTTTTTTGGAGGAAAGCCTAACAGGCTTGTAGAGTGCATAAAGATCATCCTTGATCCTATATCTGAGTCTTCCATCAACGGACATGCACAGCCTTATGATCCCAAATTTTACGATGAAACTTAGAATTATGGTGGCTTTACCATGATGTTTAATGACCACTGTGTACAGCATGTAGGATTTCCTATGAAGGAGAGAGGTGGCTTTGACAGAATGCCTCCTGGTTGAGGTGAATGTCCCATACCTCCCTCTAGAAGAGATTATGATGACATGAGCCCTTATTGGGTTACCATTACAGGAACCATCCCCTGATCCTGGTCAAGGTGGCTGAGGTGGCAGCAGAGTTCAGAATCTTTCTCTTCCATCACCATCACCTCCTAGAGGAGATCTAATGGCATATGTTAGGAGTGGAAGACCTGGAGACTGTTATGATGGCATGGTTGGTTTCAGTGCTGATGGAACTTGGGGCTCTGCAATAGATGGCATATGAACCACAGGGTGGCTCTGGATATGATTATTCCTATGCAGGGGGTCATGACTCAGATGGTGATCTTGGTGGACTTATTATTACTATTCAAGTAACAATTCCCAAAGATTTGGTTGGATCTACTGCAAAGGTGATCTGAAGATTAAACAAATCTGTCATGAATCAGGAGCTTCTATAATTGATGAGCCCTTAGAAGGATCTGAAGATTAGAACATTACCATTACAGGAACACAGGACCAGATACAGAATGCATGGTATTTGCTGCAGAGCAATGTGAAGCAGTATGCAGATGTTGAAATATTCTAATGCAAGATTTTTTTCTGTTTTTATAGTATGAGGCAATGTTCTGAAAAGTTTTTCTAAGACTGGTGAAGAACTGAAGGAGTCCTGCATTTTTTTTTTTTTCGAATCTGTTTCTGTTTAAAAACCCAACATTCCATCTCACTTAGAGAGAGACTAATTTCAGTGGGATCTCTGGAGCTCTATTCATCGGGTCTCCTCCTCATTTCTCTCTGCATGGATGTACAATACACAACAAGCGGCACACAACTCGAGGCATGGAAAACGACCATGGAGTGCAGGTCCAGCGTGTGAGTGAGACTGCCCGGGCCACTGGATCCTGAATATACCAGAGTGCAGGCCCAGCGTGGAACCCTTCTGCAGAACTCCCTGCAAAGAGGCTAGAGGCAAGACCTCCACCCAGCTGATTCAGGAGCAGAATATCTTGCCAGTATGATACAAGGGTTCATCTGCAAGGCTGCAGCAGAAAGAAGTGGAGCACAGCAGCCAGACCCAGGCCACACCCACCTGGAGGAGTCTGAACTTCGTAGATCCGGACCTAGTGCTAAGGTAATAACTCTATCTAAGCTCTACACCGAAGGTCAAAAGTCAGTGGCATACAAAGTGACAAAGAGAAGGAATAAAAAGCAGTCTCAGCCCTGAGTCCACCCAGTACAAATGCAGAAGACACTAGCATAAAGGAAATTGGAAATCATACACTGAAATCTCTGAAATAATAGCGTTGGATGTAAAGAAACAACTACAGAAAGGTATAGAAGAAATCAGATCAGAAAGAATTTTTGAATTACAACAAGCAGTGATGACTGTAGTCAAAGAAGTACTAAGTGCTTCTAAAGAATACCACTTATAAAAAAAAAAGAGCATAATATAAAAATGGAACCCCTGAATAAGCAATATAGGAAAGAAATATAATGTATGATACAGATAAAGTGATATACAGGAAATTAAAACCTCAAACACAAGCTGGAAAATACATTTCAGTGAAAATGAAAATAGACTTTCTGACCTTAAAGACACCATTGCAGCTAGTGAAAAAGTAAGCAAAGATCTCTTAAAAATAACTAAGATACAGGAAAAAATAATTTAACACCCACAAGACGATGCAAAAATAAACAATGTGATACTAATAGACATCAATGAGAAGAAAGGAGTCAATACAAATGGTATAAAAAGAATATGGGCAGAAGTAACATCAGAAAACTTCCCAAATATGAGGCAACAATCTGACATTCAGTAACCAAAGCATATAGAACTCCAAATAATATCAACCCAATTAATACCACTCCCAGACATATAATAATCAACAGATCACATTTAAAAGAAAACTAACCAGAATAATGGCAGATTTCTCTTCACAAACCATCAAGTCAAGAAGAGCATGGAGCAAAGCACTTCAAGTCTTGCAAGAAAACAATTCCAACCCAAACTGATATACCCTGCAAAACTCTCTTTCAAGTATAATGGAGAAGTAAAATACTTCCATGACAAAGAACAACTGAAGAATTTCATGGTGGATGTGGTGGTGCAAGTCTGTAATCTCAGCACTTGGGAGGCTGAGACAGGAGGATTGTTGTGAGTTCGAGACCAGCCTGGGCTACAAAGTGAGCTTAAGGCCAGCCTGAACTGCATAGTGAGACCCTGCCTCAAAAAGACCAAAAAAAAAAAAAAAAAAAAAAAAAAAAATTCATGATGACAAAACCAAGCCTACACAGCTATTAAGTGATGTTCTAGAGAGGGAGCAAAATGATCACAACCCCATGAATGAGAATGGAAAGAACCCACCAAATAAGGCAAACAATTAAACACAGAAGAATAAGAGGCATACAATAGTAGTCTTTCAGTTATTCTTTCGTGTACAGCAGCAAAATATTTCCATCAGTACACTCTACAAATGGATTTCTCTTGCACCCTATAGGTCATGATTTCATATGGGACTACAGGGTAGATTTCAAGAAAAGAGCTGTAACTCATTCCCATAAGTGGTACCCGGCCACCAGTAAGTGTCATGGTCATTATCCATGTCCACAACACCCTAGAACTATGTGTGATATTCTATCCCCAAACTGTCAGAAGTGATGGTCATTTATTTGTTATTGCAGTATTTATCTTATGTTTTCTTCTTAGTACTTCCTTACCATCATGAAAACTTTTTCTTAGTTCAATTGTTTTGAAACATTTAATTTTTAATTAATTAGTATTTAATTTTCTGAATATTGCTTAATCTTAATTTTTAAGATTTATACTATATATAAATAATATATAGTATAAAATTTATACTATATATTTATACTATATATTACTTGACTAACCTCATCAGATACAAAAGGTACATTTTTTCTTATATAGGACTTGCTTTAGCTTGGTCTTAACCAGCACAAAAGTATAAAAACAAGGTATATACAATAAGGCCATAATAGTGGACTGAGCTGTGGATGGCTCTAGTCAACAATTTCTTTGGATAACCCACTATTGTTGTGGACTGCTGGACTGTGTTGGAATGTTTCGCTGAATTCAAGCATCTATAATAATTGAATGACTATGGAACACCCATCTTTGACAGGACTAAACAAAAGGGGGGGATGCAGGAGAAGAACCATTCCGTGTTTATATAAAGAGTATAGTTCACATAGATATGCAGTGCTTTGGTGTAATTCTATGAGAAGAAATATATGCACTAATGGTGTTTGGATAGGATATCCTGTGTACTTCTTATGCTATGGATAACTACTGGGAAGATAACAGTGTAAAAAGAATTACTTATTGAAACTGTACCATAATTCAGCTTGGAAAAAAAAGATAGGTATGCAGCTACATTCTCTTAATTCATTGATCAGAGGCTCTGCTCTAATAGTATTTGTGCTTGGAGTATCATGTATGCCCCCTGTGCAACAGAAGGCCAATACAAAAACAATGTGCAATGTATGAATTGTTGACTCTGTCCTACTGATTTGATTTGGGACTGTCTCATTGCCACTTGTTCTTCAATAAAAAATTTTAAAAATGAATTACAATTTATCTAAAAGACATTGTAAAAAATTTCAAAGAGGATAGATTTGTTTTTTTCCCTTTCTTTCAGTACTTTAATTAGTGTAGTTTCTTATACACTTCATCTTTTTTTCTTTATAATGTGGAATAAGATGCTATTTAATTTTGTTCTTCCATAGCTAATTTTTTATGTACATGCTTTGATGATTTTTTCTTTATAGTAAGTTTTGGACGATTTCATTTTTGTGTCTGGGTATGACTTTATTCAAATTTCTTTTGCAAAAGGTTCATTTTTCTTGGAAATGTGATGTTATAAGTTCAACTAAATTCAGAATTTTAAATCTTAAAATATTTATTGCCTACCACTTTCTACTTTGAGAGTTCTAATTAAAATGAATATGTTTCTTGATTTTGAAAAAATAAAAATAAAAACATTGTAAAAAAAATAAAAGATCAACATTCCTTTGCTTCATAGATGTTTTGCATTTGAGGTATAGTGAAATCTTTGCTGTTCATCAGATGTAGTGTTTTAGTTCCTTACAAAAAGGGTGTGCAAAAACTAACACTGAAATTTAAAACAGCAGCAAAGTGAGTGGATTTTATTTTTTGTTCATTGTTGGTGGTTTAAAAAAAAATTGCCCCCATGTAATTATTGTGAACACCTTGCTTTGTGTGGTCACTGTAAACATTTGGGGGATGGGACAGGGAAGAAAGTCCACATGTTCCTGGCATCTGTTTAGAGCAGTGTGAAAAATGTGTTGTTCCTCGTAAGAAACGTTTCATGATTTCTAAAATAAATTTAGTGAATCTATTTTGGTGGTTATTTTTTAAAAAATAAAGATAGTCAATTTTCAAATGGTGGCTGAATTTCCCAATGCACTCCTAAAATAAACACTAAGTTTGATTTTCAGCTCCTCTGTTTGAAAAAAGTACAGTATATCTCTTAGATACAGGCAAAATATATTGGCAAATTCAGTTCTGGTGTTTTCTTGATAGTTTCAGTCACTGCTTGGGAAGAAGTTCATCATACATATCATGCTTATAATAAGCTGGAGGAGTTTTGTTTTTGCAAATGCTTGCCCGTACTGTCTAGCAGTTTTCTGTTACTTGTAAAGAACCAAGGTAGGCAGCAGTATTACAAATTGAAAAAATAACATAAGTATATTCTAAAAGCCTACTTGGCAGTGGGTTTTATTAAAATAATGTTTGGTTATGGAAGTAATGGATGCTGAAAAAATTCCGATTACTTTTTATTAAATTTTTCACCTATACACTTATTAAACTGACAAACTTCTAGTGTCTATTAGTTAAACTTTGTATAAGTATATATACATGTTTTTCTATCATATACAGATTGCAAGAAAAAGATGTGCCATTTCTCTGTTGTATGTTGGATTATGTAGGCAATGTTTCTGAACTATTCAAAAACAGGTTGAAAAGTTCCTGTGGATGTTTTATGTAGTATCTTGGCATTTGTATTGATAGTTTAAAGTTTCACTGCACAATGAAACTCCCATGATGCTAGATTTGATGTGCGCCTAGTTTGAAAAAAGGTTGGTTGACACTTTTTGGTTGGAAAAATTGTTGAAATGCTCTTCTTAGAAGGAAATACAGTAATCTTACATATTTAAAAACATAAGAACAGAGAAATTTAATTTAATGTCAAATTTATCAATTGTTTTCTTTGTTTCTTGTTGTTTTTCACTCTTATTTAGACAATCATCTTATAATGTGAGATATACTTTTAACTCACTTGGGACTTACATGTAATTTTTGTCTACCATGAGATATCTGTTCTCTTTTACTACAGGTAACCCTTGGAGATATTGCAGGCTTGGGTCCAAATCATAATAATAAAATCAATATCACAATAATTTAAATTATGAGAATTATCGCCGATTTCCAGTGCATATTAAAATATGCTATTGTTATAGTTGTTTAAGGGCAAAAGATCATTGTTTAAAAATAATGTATATGCATAAATTTTGAGATACATTATTTGTAAAAGTGTTAATGATTATCTGAGACTTCATAAAATCACAATCTTTTGTTGGTGGAGATTTTTGCCTCAGTATTGATGTCTGCTGACTGATGTTTAGAGTGGCTGAAGTTTACAGTGCCTGTGGGAATTTCTTAAGATGACAATGTTTACCCCATTAACTGGCTTTTCCTTTTATGAAAGTTTTCTCTGTAGTATGTGATGCTGTTTATAGCATTCTACTCACAGTACAACTTCTTTTCTAATGAGAATCAATCCTCTCAAACCTTTCTCCAGGCTCTCTCCACTAAGACTGTGGGACATTCTAAAGACTTTGCTGTCTTTGCAATAGTACTCACAGAATCTTTACCAGGATTAGATTCCATTTCAAAAATCATTGTCTTTACTCATCCATAGAAGCAACTCCTCATCCATGAAGTTTTGTCATGAGATTACAGCAATTCAGTCACCCCTTTGGACTCTATTTCTAATATAATTCTCTTATTGTTTCCACCACATCTACAGTTATATCTCCACTGATGTTTTCAGCCCCTCAAAGTCATCTATGGAGATTAGAATCAATCTTCTAAACTCTTGCTTGTGTTGATATTTTGACAACCTCCCATGAGTCAAGACTGTGTCTAATACATGATATTGTACATAGAACATAGAAGACCCTAAAATAACCTCCAAAAAACTTCTAGATTTAACAACCAAATTCAGCATAGTTAGATACAAAGTTAACACTCAAAAATCGATAGCATTCCTGTGCACAAACAACAAATTCATGGAGAGAAATTAGGGAAAGTATGCCTTTCACAATAGCATCCAAAAAAATTAAATGTTTAGGAATCAATCTCACAAAGGAAGTGAAAGCTCTATACAGTGAAAAGAATAGTACTCCAAAATGAGATTGAAGAAGACTTCAGAAAATGGAAAGATATTCCTTGCTCATAGATAGGAAGATCCAACATTGTAAAGATGAATAAACTGTTATATACATTCAATGCAATCCTGATCAGAATAGTAGTATACCTCATAGATCTACAGAAAATATTCCTAAAACTTATTTGAAACCAGACGATATCTAGAATATCAAAAGCAATCCTGGCAATGAAAGGCAAGGCATGAGACACTGATTTGAAGTTATTCTACAAAGTTACTGTGATAAAATCAGCATGGTACCAGCAAAAACAGACCTTATGATTAGAAGATTCAGATACAACTACAAGTTCACTAAACCACCTTTGACAAATGGAGCAAATATGTTCACTCAAAGAAAGGTAACCTTTTTAACAAATGGTGCTGAAAAAACTAACTTTTCATGTCTATCACCATGCATGAAACTAATGTCAAAATGGATCAAAGATCGAAATATTAAAACAGAAACACAATCTACTGGAAGAGAAAGCAGGTAGAACTCTTGAATACATAGGGGTGGGCAGAGAGTTCATGAACAAAAACCAAATCATATGGGAAATACTTCAAAGAATCAATAACTGGGATCTCATCTTATTGAAAAGTTTTTACATATCAAAAGAAATTACAGTAAAAGGAAAACCTATGAATTGTGAAAAAATTTTAGCCAACTGTCCCTCACACAAAGGATTTATATCTAGAACATATAAAGAATTAAAAAGAAAAATCAGGCCCTAAAATTCAAAGACTCAATCCACTTCTCAGAGAAAGAGATACAAATGGCAAATAAATACATAAAAATGTTTAACATCATTGGTTATTTGAGAAATGCAAATGAAAACAACACTGAGGTTCCATCTCACCCCAGAAAGAATAGCTATCATCAAGAAAGAAAGCAATTCCTGTGCAAAAACAACAAACATTGCTCCACTGTTGGTGGGAGTGCAGTGTGTGAAAGTCTGTGTGGAGATTCCCAAAAAAACTAGGATTGTAAGTCCCATTCAACCCAGCCATTCCTCTTGTAGGTATTTGCCCAAAAAAATTTAAAACATCATACTGATAGATGCTTTCAGGTGATTGGTGCACTAGAGAAATAGACAGAAGGAAAAAGGGAAAAGGGCTCTATTTTCTTTGAGGACATGGGAGAGAATGTGGGGAAGAATGAGAAATTCTCTCTCTCTACTAGATAAAAGGAGGCGGAGGCTTCTATGGCTTTTTACTAAGAGAGAAGTTTGAAGGGCCTGTTTAGATATACCTCAGGGAGACCGGCCAGAGACAGCGCGGCCGACTCCGCCGTCCTGCTCCATCCCGCCCGCCCCCGCCCA
>PVKA01041755.1:0-17874 GCA_004027165.1 Ctenomys sociabilis
CGCCCAGAGCCCCAGCAGCACTCACACCCAGAGCCCCAGCAGCACTCACACCCAGAACCCTAGCACTGGATCATGAATCAGTCGCACACCAGAAGCCTGCCCCATGGCCTCATGAGGCTTTGAGGGGCATCTAGACACACACCATAGCACCCTCCATACACACATCACCTCACAGATAAGTGAGCACAAACATGCGTACATACATGTGCATCCACAGATAACCACATACGCATGCACACACACACACGTGACCCAGAAGATGACTTCATAAATTCTTTACTTCAACCATTACTGTGTCCAGAGAATGTTAAGGCACTGGGAGTACCACTCAGGTCTGTAACCTGTCCCCACACATTTTGAGGGTGGTTTTGCCTCCCCGGATACCCTCAGGGCTTTCTCCCTGCAGCCCGGGCTTTAGCTACTTCCTTTATCCCTCACATTCTCTTCTTGTCTCCAAATATCCCACTTTCTCCCAACTCCTTCCTTCCTCCACTCTCTAGGATTTGGTTGTCACTGTGTCCTTTTATGCAGTTCTGCTGCTAAGATAAAGTGCCAGGCATGAGCGTGGATGGAGGAAGGGGTACTGGGTGGAAAAGCAGCCATCCAAGTGGCTGGCTCAGGGTGGCTTATTTTGAAGAAAGAGTTGACAAGTTGCTCTGTGAAGTCGAACTTCCTCTTACACTACCACGTATGCCGCATGGTCTTCTCACTTTCTTGAAGATTTGCAAACATTTTCTTCCATTATTTCTCCATGAGCAATGTCAGACTCCAAAAGGGAGGACAGAAAAAAACAAGAATCCCAGCCGGGAAACACTATGGACACGAAACTAACCAAAATGGATATTTATCAATTTGACACCATGCTTGCTCTGGTTAGTGATAGCACCCCAGTCTTCCTTTAGAGTTTTTGGAAGGATATCAAGTGTTCTTGACATCTCCAGAACCACATTATGGCCAAAGGCATATCCACCCAAAGATCATTGAGTTATGAGGGTCATACAATCTTCTTTGGCTCTGGCTGTTTGAGTTTGCAAAGAGTCACCAGTAAAATTTGTTTTTCTAGCCCAACATTTCTGGTCAAGACCCTAGGATGTTTTGGGGTTTTAAGCTGTGATACAGCAAACCAGTGTTCATCTTCCTCATGGCTACTGCCATTTGAGTGATGCTGCTAACTGGGAGAGGGAGGTCTTTGAGGCTGAGGGAGGGCCATGCTGTAGGCAGGATCTGGGGCCATGCCCCAGAGTGGCACCCAGCACTGCTGTCCAAGAGTGAGTGTTCAGGGAGTCCTTCGAGCTCCTGGGCACAGCTGCAGAGAGGAGCCCTAGAGAGCAGGAACAAAAGGAAAACCTGCAGTGCTGGCTTCCCACCACTCCCAGAATACCCCTCAGGGTTAGGAGGAGCAGATGGTGCCTGCCATCCCTCTTCTAAGATGTCTTCAAGGCCTTAAAAACTTCTTAATTAAATGTAGAAGGTTCATTGCTTACTTACATTTTCTCTTTCTCCTGTATTCTCTGTCTCTCTGTCTCTGTCTGTCGGTCTGTCTGTCTGTCGGTCTGTCTGTCTGTCTCTCTCTCTCTCTCTCTCTCTCTCTCTCTCTCTCTCCCCCCCCCCCCCAGTTTCTTTAGTCAACAAACTCCCAGGAAGCTTTTCCCTCAAGGGCTTGTTACCAAGAGCAACCAATGCAAATGTAAACAGATGAAGGGAGCTCCCAGAGTCTGAGGGCTCAGGTGAGCCACTGAACATCATCAGAACTGAGCCTGGACGTGTGAATCGGCCCACTCTACACATAGCTAAGTGTCCACACCCTTCTTGAAGGAAATCTGACAGTGTCCCAGAGAAAAATCGAAGGAAGGCATAAAGAATCTCTTTAAGAACCTCTGACTGGTTTTCTCTTTTCTTAGGTTGAATGATGAATCTGTGTGTATTCGTGCAAGCAACCTGTGTTTCCTACCCCACCTGGTGATCCAAAGAGGTTAAGGTCTCAAAATTATTGTTTTTCAATCTAGGTTTAATAATAATATAGCTGATAATTATAATATACACACATTCAAGGAGAGATGATAACATCCACAAATTCAAGGTTCTATCCACCATAGTGATAGAGCCTTACTTCCACATTGGCTTGGTCAGCTTCATGCCTTTTTTTTTTTTTTTTTTATTTGGTACAGGACTTCACTGTGCAGCTCAGACTCATTGTGATCTCCCTGTTTCAACCTCCCTAGCCATGGGATTACAGGTGTGCGCCACCACACCTGGACTCAGTGACCAGCTCAGTGCTCCAAGGGGCACAGCCAGTGTGGCATGTGGTGCCCTGGATAAACCTGGTCTCTGTGCTTGCCTCGCTATCACCATGGCCCTTCATGTCCTTTAGAGTCTAATAAATTACTTTGTCGCTCCTTGGTCTTCCAGGAGGGATCAATTCCCACAATCATTTCCACATATGAGTAGTGTCTTCAACAGTATCTTTTTAGTTCCTGTCACACAACATCTTTGCATGAGTTTGTGTGATTATTTGACTACTGTCAGTTTCTCCTCACTAGAAAAGAATTTCCAAAAGGATGGGGAATAATACATCCTTTCTTTGGATTTTCTCTTGGGCCTCCTTGCTCCTACTACAGCAGCTGATATAGTGTACACATTGATTAAAGTTTGGCCAACTCACCGAGTGCATGGTCCACTTACTTCCTGTATACCTGTGGGCCAAAGACATTCATAAGACAAAGAAGATTCTTCTAGAAATCTTACACAATTATTGTCACCTTTTCTCTGTTGACATGGCTAAGTGACTTGGCCAATATCATGATAATGAACAGTTCTTGAGCCAATTTAATTGTTCACATTGAACATTAATCAATATTAATAATTAACAGTAATTAATACAACTGCAACAGTCTAAATAGATTACATATCTTTAAATCCATGAGTTAACTGTGATTCTTTAAAAATAAGATTAATAAGCCATTTTGGAAGAGGTTGATGAGATAATTTATTATTTTTAAAAGTAGCAAACAAAAGGAAAATTTCTAATATTTATCCTGATTGTCTGTACTAGGGGTGGTGGCCTTTCAGAGACTGAGTGCCAAACTGCAACGCAAAAACCCATTTATTGATCGCAAAGTGCCAACAGTACAATTAAACCTGAATACTAAGGTTCTAATGTAGGAAAAACAACTCTACACTAACACCTTTCTCTTAGAAGACAAATACAATAACACATGTCATAGGCTCACTATCACTGATACACTATTGTTAAACCACGGAGAGAATTGACTTTGTAGAAATATTGCAGCAAATATAACATAATTTCAAAAGTAGCAGCACTTTGAAATCCTTGATCAATTTGCAGTGACAGGATGAAAACCTGAAACAACACCCAGAATTTGGAGGCATATTTATTTACATGGACCGGCACGAGTTGGAATCATTCCCAGAATATGTGGCCCACATCTCTGCTGGTCTGGGGCTTATATTGGATAAGCAAGCAGGATGTCCAGAAGCAGAAGGGCTTGTGCACTGGGGATCGGTTTATACAATGTGCATCCTATGACTCGCCATGTGTCACAGTGACCAGCCATGTCTAAGACACAGGAGTAACCAAAACTAAATGGAACTGTTACCTGGACAAATAAGAAACTGGAGTTTTTGCCAGACATGGCAGCATATGCCAGTAATTCTAGCACTGAGGAGGCTGAGGCAGGAGCTTCATTGGGAGTCTGAGACCTGCCTGAGCTATAAAGTGAGCTCAAGGCCAGCCTGAACTGCATAGCAAGACCCCTTCTCAAGAAGACAAAATGAAAAGGGAGAGAGGAGAGAGAGAGAGAGAGAGAGAGAGAGAGAGGAACTAAAGTTTTATATTACAAGTTAACTAGGGCATTTCCTACTATAATCAACTGACCATGTGAGGTTTTTATTTTCCCAAAAGGACATAATAATACTTAAGTGCCAGATCAACTACATCAGATGGGAGTCTACTTCTTTACCATCTTCTTGAAATCCAAGGACTGTCTTGGCTGCCTGATTTAATGGGCAGAGTTTACCTTTTTGGTTTTTTCCATGAACTACTACCTAGTTGCAGGAAGCCCAAAATTCAAAAACAGCTTCCGATGTCCAGAAATGCCACAGTTGCAGCTCTGTTGGTCCATCAGGAGGTACAGAAAGGAGAATTCCTGGGGCAAGAAGGTGAGAGAAATGCCACATTTTCTTTCTTCTCTCTTTGTTCTTGGACCTGTTCTGTCATACTCAGCATATGAAGACCCACCTAAGGTGCTGAGCAAGGGAAATTTATTTTCTTATGGAAGCAGCTGTGACAGGCAGTGGGCCTGGGGGTGTCCTGGGTGTTTGGCTGATTGTTGTTATTACCGTGACCATTGCTTCCTATGCCCTTCTGGTGCATGACCTAGACACGGGAGCAGCTCCAAGAACTGTGCACGAGAGTGGAAGAAATAAAAATCCAACTCTCTGAATGAATGGAAGATGAAAAGGGAAGCTACAGGGAGCCACAGAGTACCAAGCTGCTCAGGAAGAAGAAGGATCATGGGGGGATGAACCCGGAAACTGTTTTTGAATTCCTGGGCTTCCAACCAAGAGGCTCATGCATAGATCCTCACCCTATCAGTACTCCCTAGCCAATCCCCCAACGTCCAGACGAGTTGCCAGTTGGTACAACAGTGGTCTAAACAGCATTAGTAAGTTCTTAGAAAGGGTCTTGACATTTGAAGCACAGCCTCAGAGAGCTGATTGGGCTTTTGACATGAACTTGACCAATTTGAAATATCTGATGAAATAAAAACATCATTGGGAAGATGATAGTAGATAGATAGATAGATAGATAGATAGATAGATAGATAGATAGATAGATGATAGATAGATAGATGATAGATAGATAGATGATAGATAGATAGATAGATAGATAGATAGATAGATAGATAGATAGATAGATAGATAGATAGATGATAGATACATAGATAGATACATAGATAGATACATAGATATAGGCAGATAGAGATAAGTATAGACAGATATAAGATATAAATATAGATACAGATATATAAATACACAGGATATTTGGATAATCGTAGGGTTGATTTCTGCTGATCTATTGAGAGGAACAGTTAATACTTAATGCTTTTCCTTCTTTTTAATTTTTGACCAATTTTATATGCTCATATCTGACAACCTGAAGAACAAATCTGAAGACAATGATATGCAATATAACAACCATTATTGAATTCTTGTCATTTTGTTTAGTGAAATTCTGTATCATTCCTAATTTATCTTTACTATTTTGTATTCTCTTTTTTAAAAATTGACAGAGTCATAGGATTTAAATAAGATCTCAAATCTCATAGCATAATACTTGGAATGCCCGCTGTCTAACAGTGTTAACTCACTTCAGGAAGAACCAGTGAGACTTCAACTCAGCAAGGCAGACAGTCCAAAATAGTAGGCAAATACAAATATAGGGACTGAAGTTTTACAAAGGTGCAGTGGAGAATGAGTCTTTTCAACACAGACCACTAGAAGAACTGGATAATCATATGCAAAATAAATAATTTCCAGGATACAATTATACTCGTTATGTGAAAATTAACAGAAATGGATGATCAATGTAATAAACTATAAAACTTGTAGAAGGCATAGGAAGCAGCAGATGTGTCCTGAACTTAGACAAAAAAAAAATGATTAAACATGACAATAAAAGCATAATTTATAAAGAAATCGCAAAACTCAACAGCTAAAAAATAAAATAAACCACTTAAAAATACACAATAGAATTGAAGAGATACTTGACCAAAGAGGATATACAAGAGACAAATGCATGAAATGTTCAACATAATTGGCCATTAGAGAAACAAAAAATAAACCACCGTGAGAGACCACTGCTCTTCTGTACAATTAAAGTTAGCATTTTGACAAGTCCAAATTCTGGGAATCATATGTAGCAAAGAGAACACTTGTTCATTGCTGGTTAGAATGAAAGGTGCTGTAGCTGCTGTAGAAAGCAGTCTGACCCTTTCTTTTTCCACTGCACGTTAATTACTATGTCAGCCACAATTCCAGTTCTGTGTACTTGCTTCAAGGAAATGAAATTTCATGTTCGCTCAGACACTTGCATGTGAATATGTACAGTGCCTCTGTTCAAAACGACCCAACACCGGAATCATCTCAAATGTCCTAAACAGGTGAATACATAAACAAACTGTGAAACATCTCTGTGACAGAAATACTACTTAGCAATAAAAGAAGGCACTGCCGCTCTTCATAGCAACACAATGGGTCTCAGGAGCATTGCAGTGCGTGAGAGCCAGTCTCAAAAAATTACCTACATAAACCCATTTATGTGGCACTCAAAAAGACAAAACCACAGTTATGGAGAAGGGATCAGAGGCTGAAACACATTAGAGACCCAGAGATGGTCTGAGTATAACGGGACAGCAAGGGAATTTTTTGAGAAATGGAGTTGTTCAGTGTCTTGAATGTTGGACACTGATAGGATTTTATACATATGTGATAGGAATTTGTATATGTGTTATCATTCATACCCCTGCATGCGAAATGGCTATTTAGTATTTTAGAAAGTCTGAAAGTTTATATATACATAAATGTGGACAGCCTTAGAATCCTACCTTCTACTCCAATATATTCTGATGCATTCAGCTGCTCTTTTCCACACCTTATTACAGACCTGTGATTTGTTTAACTTTATCTTATCAAGGAGAAGCACAAATTGAAAAAGAAGCACCCTTTTTTCCAAAGCTCACAAAATAAATGTCAGTCCACTTATACTTGCTCTTCAGTGACACCATCTGTGGGGTAATGAAAATATGATGAAGTCTTATAACCACGGAGAAGTGCTCCATTTAAATGCAGCTAAATGACTCCATGCATGACCATTTCTCCACTGTCTGAGACAAAGACTTCCCAGAATGCCACAGGGGAGCACCCGGAAGAAGCTGCTGACAGAAAAGCCTGACCATATAATGCAGTCCCTTAAACTCTAGAGCACATGACATTTGCACCTAAGTGAGAGGACTGGAAGTCACCACTGCCAGTGAGAACTCTTTGGAAGAAACCGTGTTTGGAAATTTTAACTAATGTGTTTTCAGTGTGTGTTCCTAAGTTCTTTGATACCACTCCCTTCAAGAGGTGGAATCTAATTCCTCCTCGCATGTGAGCTGAAGTCAGTGACTTGCATTTAGGAAGAAAATAAGAAGGAGGTGACAAGTGTGTACACTGGGGACTAATTTATAGAAGTCACTGCAGTACATCCTCTTCTCTCCTCCTCCCTCCCCAGCTCCCCTTCTTTCTCCTCTCCTGTGCTTCCTCCCTCTCCAGGTCTCTCTTCTTTCTCATTCTATCTCTTCTCTGCTCTCTCCTCTGTTCTCTTCTCCTATCTCTCCACTCTTCGGAGAGACCTAGAAACTACAACATAAAATTGTTCTTTTAAGCTGCTGAGCTTTGACATGACATGCAGCATACGCTAGTTATGCAACAGTAGATAACTAGCATGATACCCATGCTTATGTTAACTTGTTCTTTGATTTGCAAACAAATAAAAAGACAATAGAAGCAGAAGTTGTCTAACCTCAGCTCAACAATTCTGACCAAGCCAAAAAATATTCAAGTGTTCTGGTAAAGCTAGGACACATCCTACAAACGACTTTTGAAATTCATTCTCTTTTTATGGAGACATTTTCTGGTTGATGTTCCAGGTGGCATTTATAGAAACTACGCAAATATCACCACCTACATACCATAGGGATTATCAAACAGCTAATTTGTTAAACAACCTTGCAAGTAAAGTATTTCATATGATTTGTCCAAAAACAGAGCTGGACAAGGGACTAGGCACAAGATGGAACTGATAGACAAACATAGCAACCAGATGCTATATATTTTTCTATTGATTAGCAAACACTGAGCTCATATCCAAGTCCAAAAGACAAAAATAAACACCCAGCGCTGAGATGAAAAGCATTGCCCTATTTCTCTGCCACAGTACATAAAGAACTTTGAATACATTTAGCATGTACTGCGAGACAGTTGAGTGAGAAATCACTCAAAAAGAAGAGTATTTGATGTTCATGTCTTCTAACACTTAAGGTAGAAAATCTTTCCAGCAACTCACAAGTCAGGAAACATTTGAACTTGATAGGAAAAATACACCTGGTCAGCATTGGTTGTTGTTTTCTTTAAGAGAAAAAAATTGAAAACATAGGTTCACAAGGGTCAGACAGTCATTATTGGAATCTGGCTCTTATAAAGCGTAATACATGCTATTTTCTCGGTCTAAATTGCATCACTTTGCCAAGTCACCCGATGGGGCCCAGAATAACGTGTTTTTCTGATGTGGTTAACCACCTAAGTTTCTAAGAGCCCATCTATTTAAAAAGCAGGGCCCTGAAAAACACCAACAGTGACAGAAAAAATGATATTTTCATGTAGCCTCAGCATCATAGAGGTTGCACAAGAAGTACTTGACAAGAACAAGGGAAAAACTTTATTATTAAACACACATAGTGCTGTGCTATTCAGGAAAATCTACTGCAGATGGCAAATTCCAAACCTAGGCCTTCTAGAGAGTCTCATTCTGAAGTAGGCTTTTAAAAAACTCAAAACATTTTATATGTTGAGCTAGCTTATTTGTGTCAGAAAGAGGGGAAAACATTAAATATCAAATAAATGACAGCCCAAGGAAGTAGACAGTTGGTACAATAAATAATAATCAAACTGAGCTACTTGGATGTGTAAGATTAACATGGGGTTTAATGAAGTTCCTAAGGTCAGCTAATTACATAGCTCCAAAGGTATAACAATTAGCCAATCTCAGCTCTTAACGAAGCACCACTTGGATGTCCCAACCAAAAGAATATCTGTTATTTGTGTGAATAGCCTGCTGCTTAAAAAAGAAAATGGATCTGGACTTGAATATTTCAAATATTCTTTTGAAATCTGGAAGAGAAGGACATTAGTGCCTCTGCATGATCCAAAATAATATTCTTCATAAAAGTGTAAAGTGTAACAATTGAAAATCAAAAGGGGACGTCTTATATACATTTATGGTGGCCTAAAGACTCAGAGGAGAAGAAAAGATACCTGTGGAGTTGAGAAAATATGCTTAACTACCCATTTTATTTTGAGGAAACACAGATTTTTTTCACAGCTCAGAAGAGAAAGAAAAACACATATCCATTTGAATGGAGACAACTGTTGCACAACTAACCCATTGCAGTATCCGTGTGAATCCTTCTCAAAGCAGAACCAGTTCACTCACTGCTCTCCCCTCCAGGGGAAATCCATCCCTCTCTTCTCATTACCGGATACACCTATCACCTCCCCATCCCGTGGCGAAGCTAGGCTCCTCCCTTGCCATGGTGGCACTGTCGAAGGTCACAGTCCCTCGTGGATCTGCCCAGAGAATAGAAGTTCGTTTTCATGCAATCAGGCAGCAAATACATGTGTTATCGACACCCATAAGGGTGAAGTCACTAGACTTCTGTGTAACCAATTACAAGCAGTTCAATGACACATGGGGACACAAACATGAGCTAATGTCCTGCATATAAAATTCTCAGTGGCCACTCAGACAAACTTGAATGCTCCCTGAGCTGAAGGGCTCACTGTCCCTCCAGGCAGGATTTCACACACACACTGACAGCTCTAATCCTTAGAAAACACTTTAAACTAAGCAGAAGTTTGCTCCTTGGAATTTCCACTCCTCAGGCTCTATTTTGACCCATGAGGCTCCAGAACAAATTTCATCCTTGTCTATACTGTGGTCATGAGTCCAGGTATGGTGATGTATGCCTATAATCCCAGAACTGGAGAGACTGAAAACAGGATCACAATGAGTCTGAGCTGCTTACCGAGGAGACCCTGTACCAAATACATAAAAAGAATATATATTATATATATTATATATATATATAACATTATAATATATATATATCTAATATTATAATATATATATTATGGTCCTTTGGCAAGTGGGAAGCTTGAGCACTATTCAAAAACTTCTCTATTAGAATCATCTAGAGAGTGCCCTTTCCATGCAAATTTCAAGGTCCCCTCTTCCTGTCTACTGAGGGAGGCTCTGAGGATTGGAGCCCCAGAATCTTCCTAGGTTGAGCCTGTGTCAACACAATTCTTTAACCGACAGCAGAATTAGCATTAGTCTTACCACTTTATTCTGGATGGCACCTTTGAACTCATAATATACTCAGTACTGCAGGCGTGGCCTAGGTATTATTTTTGGAAACATACTGTTTGAATGACAACCAAAGGACCACAGTTCCACTTTAAAGATAACCTCAGTAGGTTCTCAGAATAGTGTTAGTCAGGTGTAGTGGCACAGTGACAGCAGGACGCTTTACACTATGGTATGCATATAGATGTCCCCCAAAAGCAGTCATAGAGCTTTTTCACGGCTGAATCTAGAGTGTGTGATGCTGGGATCAAGGATGTGTGAGGAGTAAGTTTGTCCACTGACTGATTTGGCGTAGTCCTGGCTAGGACTGAGGGTGTGAGTGATATATCTGCTCTGGGGCAGGTAGTCTGTGCACGGCACAAGGGACAGAAAGAGACTTGTCTGCTGCCTTGTGGGGGCCATGAACTGTTCTCTGTGACATCCCTCTGCCTATGGACTGAAACCTCTACAAACTCTGAGCTAAGCAAAATTTTCCCCCTTTCACTTTAGGTGTTGGGTATTTTGTCTGAGCGATGGGCAAAAGTGATTAAGCCACCTTGGTCAGTGCCAACAACAGGGCAGGCTCCAAGCTAAGAGGCCTTAGCAGTCTACTTACTTTCCTCTTTAAGGCCTGTAGGAGCCCTGCTACACCTCCATGCTGCAGAGAAGCCCGAGGCTACAAGGGAAGGACTGATTTATTTGGTTTCCCAGCCCTGGAAAAGCAGTATCAGAGCTCTAGGACCCCAAAGCCCCTCTTTGTGATTTCTCATCTAAAAGCACCAGAAGAATCGTACTTGAGTTCTTCAGTATTGATCTCTTCCTTCTCAGTATTCTTTGTTGTTAAAACCCCTTGATGAAATACATGAGGGGAGGACATAGAAGGGAGACTGTCTCATTTTATACACTTGTCTTTAACTCATTCACCAGATGCCTGAGTGACATAAGTAAGATGAAATAGACATTTTTATATGACTGGCAATTACCTGCATTCTCTCTGGCTCATGTTTCTTAACTCACCCAAGTGGAGGAGATATTATAAAATGACCCTTGATGTTGGAGGGGTTTAGTGTGAGTCTCAAAAGACATAACCTCACAATAGTGCACAGGATTTAAAATTTCCTTCCTAACACCATCTGTCTACAGTGCTGTTTTTAATCCTCCATGGTACCAGGAGAGAGATACATAATGGAAATAACTTTGATTAACTGTAGGTAGGAGAAAAAAGTACTATGTTATAGGAGAAAATACTAGCCCAGGACATAAGACCTCTTAATTGGTTCATCTCTTGAAATTCTGGGCAATTTCCTAAGCAAGCAGTAAAGGTAAAATTACCACATATATGGGTGACTCCATCTACCCTCCAGCTGTATGATGGGAAACTCCAGGTAAGCCAAGACAGCACACCAACAATTCACATTGTGAATTATTGAATTCACTCTGGGGTAGGCCCATCTTTACTTAGAAATTTTTATTCCACTATTGAGAGAAAGTTCCTAATCAAGTCATCCAATGGATAGAGAACACAGTTAAGAGCAACTGGAATCCAAGATCCTCAGGCTCTCATCCACATGCATATGAGAGCCGTTGGCTCACCCCAGTCCACATTTATCACCCAACTGAGCAGGCCAAGCATCTCACTGTAGCCCAGGGACCCGTGCAGGCCTCACAACTGGAATGGAGACACAAGAACCTCCCACACTGCCTACAACCATAATGAAGTGAACTTTGCTCCATCCAACATTGCTTGTCCCGTTCTCCTGAGTACAGCAAGGTAACTGGAATGAGGACAGCAGGTGAGACTGCCTCAAAGAAATCAAGAAACAAATAATGCCCAGTGCTCCATTTGTTTGAAGCCACAGTCAGGTGACATCATAGTAAATGGCCTGTGCTAGTCTCCATTCTGGCAGGGGCAAATTGGAGCTCAGCAGCAATGCTGTGAAGAATCTGGGCAGCTATTTCATGGGACAAAACCAGGCCAAAGGCACAGAGGCTAGAAGGTTTCTCTTGAAATGAATGGTCCCCTCTTGAGTGATGTACCATAATGTCTGCACAATTAGATGGATTTGAGGTTACGTCAGCCACAGGTAGCCGTAGAACATCCAGGAGAACCACACTTTTTCTCTGCCAACAGGTGACAGCAGCCCTCAGATGAGATGCGCTTCCCTTCTCCACGCACATTACCTGAAATCAATACTTCATTCGAGCAAGCCTGCCAGCGTTGCTGGCAGTCCGTTCTGGTGAAGGGTGGTCGGAAGCGCCTCCAGGGATGTATGAAGACTCTACGAGGGCTGGAGTGTGATGACTCAAATAGGACCCACCACACTGATCACGTCCAAGTTGTAGGTCTAGTGCACTGCCCCTGGGACACTGGGCTTGAGCCGAAGACCACCTAGGAGACACAAATACTTATGCTGTAAGAGGGAGATCAGATGCTGCCTCAATGGTGGGTTCTAGAAGGTTCTTCAATCACATTGCAAAGCCTCACATGGAATGTGGGGGGACATGCACAGCACCTGAACAGTGACCCTAGCAAGAAAGCTGTGAGGCAGAGGGAAAGGACAGGGAGCACAGAATCAAGTGCCCTAGGCATGAGTGCCTGCTCCCTGCCCCTAGCAAGCTACGACACGCAGCTCGAGGTGCTGGTCCATGAAAGAGATACCATTCACTCCATTTAAGACAGGGTGCCATGGGGAAGCTTGAGTGAAGTACACAAAGTGTTTCATAGATTAGGAGTCCTAAGGTCATCATTAAACTTTTTATTATTTTAAGAATTGATGAGCCCTGAGTATGCAGCACCATAGAATAATCTGGAAGAAATAAGAGTTTTATTCACCAAGTCCTTGGTGCTGCATTTGCAAGGTCACACTGAAACACAGGAAAGGACAGAGGTGGCTGCACTTCAGAGAAGACACTAAGTAGAGCCAAGGATACAGGCAGGAGGACCTTAAGGCTCATTCCGTGATTCACCTGTGCCATGTTCGTGTGGCTCCACACCAAAGAACGTCCTACTTGAGTCACGTATATTGCTCCAAGAATGTTCTTGCTGTCCTTTATTAAAACTTTCCATTTAGTTTGTATATTCACTTCTTTTTGGAATGTATTGCTTTGCTTTTACCTCACAGATGGTCTCTTAAGTTTATTTATTAAACAACATACTATTCTGTTTTTAAAAAAGCGTAAATGTAAGCAGTACACTAGAATTGCTTTGAGAAATAATTTTTAAAGCTATTGTAGGGAAGGAGGACTAGGAACAAGAGACTCCTTTGCAAAGCAGCTGGAAGGCCTCGCATGCATGGAAGCAGTCAGTCCCCAGCCTCAGCGCTCTGCACCTGGGCAGCTCTGGGTAGCTGAGCAGCTTTCTCCGCCTCAGTGGTGACAGTGATAGCCATGCACGAGGTTCCAAGGTCAAGGCCTTGTCTGCTCTCTCAGGGTGGAACCTCACACCCTCACACACACTTAGAGCACTACCTTCACCAGCCCCTTGGCTGTCAGACACGAGCACTCACATTGATTAAAACCAGGGATGGGTTAGGGTAAAGTATTTTACAGAGTTCTTTCTATGCATTTGCTAGTCAGGATACATTCAGCAGTGAAAGCGCTTCTGCTATAATAAATGCTTTTCTTAAATGTCAGGGTATTATAGAAAACACGGGCATTTGTCTTTGGAACTTTTCTGTCTGGGACAAAATACATGGTAATTGAAACATAGAGGAAGAGAGGTTGCTTTGGGCTCACAGGGCCAGTCTATGGCTGGCTGGCTTCAAGGCAAAATCAGGATGGCAGAAGGGCACAACAGAGGACAAGGAGGCCAGGAGGCATTAAGGGAAGGGGAGGGAAGAGGGCCAGAGAGCTTCCTCCCCAGCAACACCCACATCCAGCTAGGCCCTGCCCCCTAACCACACACCCAGCGGCTGGACTCATCAAGGAGCAGACCCACTCACGCACGAGCAGAGCACGCCCACAACTCAGTCACTGACACATACACATGACAATTTGAGGGACTATTTCAGGTATAACCCATAACAGTGTTACAGCAGGGTACCATATTACCATGCTACCAGACTCTGAAGATCTCAATTACATCAAAGCAAAACGATGTGACATAAAATAGGAGAGGCCTCTTTTTGTGTGCAAAAGGTGGAAATAAAGCAGTCTCTCTTCACCAGATTAAACATTTATTGACAGGAAAGTGCATTAATCTGAGAGGAATGACAAATGAACTATAAAGTAAGTTTATCGCAGAGCTGCCTAGGGATATTTGTTTTAACTGGTGAACAAAATCCTTTCCTGTTTTTGTTGGTATTAATCTTGAGATACATAAATCTGGGATTATATGGGACTTGAGGAGCATATCCCACAGATATAGTCCCACCTGTCTGGGTATGCCTCCCATTTATCATTTAAGAACCAAAAGTTCAAACATATGTCTGCCACCTAAGGACTGCTGGGAATCAACAGCATATAGAGATGATTCATCTCAAAATAGGAAAGAGAAGATTTTTGTCTCACAATGGACGGACTAAGTCTGGTGACTGCATGGTCACTTCTTCCATCTAAACTGTCAAGGACATACATGCATGGGGTGGCATTGATCGCAGTATGTAGGTTCTTGTGGTCATTAGTGGAGGATTCTTGGACTGTTAGGAACCTGCAGAATCACTATAAAGGTACATTCGCATACGTTAAGCAGTGTGGGGTACAGTTTTCACCTCATTACTTTGTGCCAAGCTATGCCTATAACTTGCAAACTATCAGAGAGGAGACGACTGGCTTATCCTCAGGGTTAGAAGCATCCCTTACATTGGGGATTCATCCTCACACCAAGACTGACTGCTGCTTGCAGCCGGCCAGAGTGTGTCCTGTGCCACACCCACCGGATACAATTGATGAAAGTGTCCTACCCTCTCCTTCCACAGATGAACATGGAAGTAAATTAATCAACTGGATTTTCCTTCCAGAAATTTCTATTTTAGTCAAGCAAGGGGAATAAAAAGTAGGGGCTCATCTGCCTAACAATTCTGTTTCAGTCGCACTTTCCTTTCAGTGCCCAAAGTAAAGGAAGGAAATTCATTTAGCTCACAGTTAGTGAAGGTCTCAGTCCATAGTTCCCTGGCTCCAGGGCAGAGTGGAACACAGCCACTCATGACAGCAGAAAACAGCAAAAGAGCAGAAGCAAAAGGGCAGGAGCAGTGGCCACAATGACAACAGAGAGTAAGTCTTTCTCCTCCTTATATTGTCCTCAGGCTGTCTGCCCCAGGCTGGGTGTAGCACTCATAATCCCAGCAGTACCCAGACCCAAGATCCCAACTTTGGATCATGATTTAATTATAAACCTAGAACCATGCCCCATGACTTCACGAGGCTTTGGGGGGCACCTATACACAAACCCTAACACTTGCACTCAAATGCTGCCACAAAGTAATATTTACTAGCTATAACTGCCTTGATTCTTGATCTATTCTGAGCCTGCTTCTGAGCCACCCACTGATTCTAATAGGAACCTTATCTACTGCAACAAAATCCTACATGGTTGGTCAAGCCCCTCTTGGTTACTTGCAATTGAATAACTCAACTTGTTCTTGGAACCCAAATAAATATACACCTTTGTATATACACTGGGACTCAAAGAATAAGAGAAATGAGAGGTTCAGTATGTAACTCCATGCATTTATGCATGTATGGGTTCTTTCCTTCAGAAGGACACATTTTTATGCCCAAGGAAAAATGTCTTGCAATTTTTATTTCTAATATATGGAATCTTATCACATTATTAAAAATATTTGGCTAATTTAACTTTAGTGGAATTTTACTAGAAGCTTAAGTCTTCATTTTTGGAACAGCAATTCAATTTAATCTGATGTGTATTTAGTATATTGCACTTTGTTTTGGGTTCCAAGTCTTCTCTTACATTTTTATATAATCAACTGGGCATGATTGGCTTGTATTATTTTGTAGATGAAATATTATCCCAAGATACCCTCAGGCTTCTAGTAATGCATCAGGTCTGCTCTTTTTTGTTGTTCAGCAACAACAATAGATGACAATATTTCCTATGACTTTGAAAAGGTTCAAGCAGTTACCAAAAGTTGTGGATCAGAACCACCTAAGATTTTCATCAAACTTAAATCATCCTTATCATATTTTTCCACCCTGATAGCTTACTTTCATGATGGCTTGCTTTTCCCTATGATCCCAGTAATTCCAAGGCAATTACATTTCGAAGAAAAGAAATGTAATAAGCAAGGTAAATTCAGAAAGCAGGGATCTGAATGCATTTCTGCCATCTTTGGTTTGTTGTCTGATCCTAGACAATGTATGCAGAGAAGCAGGGAGATCATTTCTAATCTTCATTATGATGACAGAAGCATAGACTGCAAAACACCCTCCCATGGTTGATGATGCCTTCTGAGTTCTTCCTCACTTTCAAAGCCTTGTATTAGGTATCAACATGTGCACAGTATGTGGCTATCTCCTTCAAGTTTATGGCCATGTGCCAAGAAGATTTTAGGCTAGAAATGAGCTGCAGGATCTAGATCCTGGGAGGCAATCACATTGATAAGCAGCTTCCCCAAGCGTACTGTTAAGATTTCACCTGAATTTAGATAGACTTATATGCCTTTGTTGATACCAAGCAGTTCTAGAAACACAATAAAAACTTGAGGTTATAGAAGGATGAAAACAGAGGCAGGAAAGGAAGGAGGGAAAGACATATTATCTTCTTTCCAACTGATAACAGATAGACCAGTTATCTACCTGCCCACTGCAATTAGAAAAAATGTCAGTCCCATGCCTCCCTATCACTCAAGCCTTTCCATATCTTCTCCAGTGATTTTATCAGCTGTTTCTCCCAGCAAGCAAATGTTAATATTGCCCTATAAAAGGCATCATTAGGAAGGTAAATATCAGGTATTACACCAGGTAGACTTTATCAGGCAGCCTGATGGAGACAGATTTTAAAACCTCATTTTGGAAGAATTATCTATGCTGCTCTTTTCTCATTAATGCAAATATTTTAAAATTAAGTATATGTACAAAATGTACTTTTGTAGAAAAGGCATACAGACTTAATTAAGAATTTAGCTGTGAATGTTACTGTAAAAGAATTATAACTGCATCTAATGTGAAAGGTTTTAATTTTCCCCTGTCTAGTTTATTCATTATTCAGATGAAATTATGATAATCAGATATTATATGCCAGATTACACAAATGAATGGTATGAACATAGAGTTTTAAAAATGATCTCATGTTCCAGGTTTTTATTCTTCTAAATTTAGGGAAAGCTTAGGTTATCATATTCATAAGGCCTTATCACCATTTAAATTTGCCAACTAATCATCATCCTGGCTATCATTCTGAAAATATAGTTCTGTATTCAAGCCCCCTGCGCAGTGCCAGTGATCCAACCAACGGAGTGTATCTTTATTACTTAAAAATGACATAAAAATGCCTCTCTTGCCTTTATTTGGGAGTCCTTATGCATGTTTCTATAGTAAGTTGTCTTCCTGCACAGAAAAACCTCATTAACACTACTGAAAGTCTGTTGCACATGGTTGACTATGAATTCACAATGCAAAGGTCATGTTCCTTCCCTGCTGCAGGATCCATGAAAATGTTCAATAGACCAAGGACTCACTGAATAAGTGGATGGATGGATGGATGGATGGATGGATGGATGGATGGATGGATG
>PVKA01041756.1:0-17870 GCA_004027165.1 Ctenomys sociabilis
CATACATGTAAATTTTTACATACACGTAAATTTTTACACATATATAATTTTAAATACATGTAAATTTTTACATGTATGCATAATTTTACATATATATATAAATTTTTACATATATGCATAACTTTACATATATGTATAATCTTACATATATGTATAATTTTACATATATGTAAAATTATACATATATGTAAGATTTTACATATATATATATATATATATATATATATATATGATATCAAAGAGAACAAGATTAGACTATGAAAAAAATGTTGAGATTTACCTGTCAGATGAATTCTGTGAAGAATCTATAAGGGCAGAGGAAGAAACAGAGAAACAAAAACAAGCATACTTAAAAGAACCTGATGCAAAATAGGTGCACAGGAGTGATCGAATTTATGTACTATTAAAGAGACATCATTATCCTCTCTAAATAGGCAATTGAACTTTTTTTCCCCTGAAAGATGAAAGAAATTTTGTACATGAGTCAGCCTCAAACTTGAACAAATATTCAATTAATAGTATTTTTCACAGACTTCAAAGTGCTTGAAAATATATTTTCCTGAGTTCTAAAATGAAGCACTACTGGTCTAAAAGGAGTAAAAGTAGAAGCAACTTAGTGATAAAATTGCCAGAGGATATGAGTCATATCTTAAATTTTGCTTCAGTATGTTACTGAAAACAGAAATGCAATTCAAGTAAACTAATTAAAACTTTCAAAATAATAATGAAAAAAAATTTTTTTTCTTTTAAAGGCTGCCACTGAATACTAAATTCTCTGTGATTCAATATTCCATGTCTGGAGCTGAGTGATTAGCACAAGGTGAACCGGATCCTGAGAAAACTCAGCCAATAGCATCGAATGACCTATAGAGGGCTCCCTGCAAAGCACATCTAATTCATTTGCAATCAAGAGACAATAGGAAGAAAACAGAAGCACTTTTCTTTGAAGATGGTACACAGGGTTTAAAATGAATTTTATTTGGAGATATGCATGTCTGGATTGCTTTCCCAAATGACAAATGAATTTTCACTGACCTTTAGGCATACTTTGCTGTGTTACAGATCTTATTTGAGGTTATTTATTGTCTTTGCAAGGCCAGTAAGATCTGAGTGCGCACATTTGCCTTTGCACCCAGAATAAAGCATGGAGCTTGGCGTAGAAGTAGGTAGTCAAGAAATACATAATGGGGCCTGGCAGATAGCTCAGTGGATTCAAAATCTCGTGCTTAGGCAGAAGCAGAGACCATGTTCAATCTCCAGCCTGCTGTGCTGGTCCCACCCCTGGAGCACGCTGAGACTTCGACTGAAACTGGGCATGGCAGTGCATGCCTGTGATTCCAGAGTTTGGGAGGCTGAACAAGGAGAATCACTACAAGTCTGATCTATGTAGTGAGACCCTCTAGACCCTATACCAAATACATATAAATACATATTGATTTGAATTCGTCTTCTGTTCTAGTTCATATGCTGTTTAGAAAACGTTATCTGCAAAAGATGAATCTGAAAATAATGAAATAAACCCTGACATTTTTGTAGCTTATAATAATTAACCCATACTTCCATGCATATTACCTTAATGGAGCCTTAAAATATCAGTGAGTCAGATTTTATTATCATTAACATTATTGAGAAGACTATCTAAGGGAGTAGAAGTAATAGAGGTGAAATTTAGTTCCTTCGATTTCAATCTCAATGACCTTTTCATTGGATCACTGCTGCTTCTGATTTCCCAGATAATGCAGTGAAAAGTCAGTAACCTTTCAATAAGTGTCCCCCAGTGAGTGAATCTGTAGAACCCAACAGAGGAAAATGCATCAGGCAAGCTCTCAGCTAAAATGTCAGAACCTTGTAAGTGTGGTTGTCATATGAAGGATACTACAGGAAGAATACAGGTAGATGTGTCTGCATCTACAAGAGCTTCTCAAGCCAAAATGATAAACTATACAGATGAAAGTATCAGAGAGCAGACCAGAAAGGAGAGCCATTTTCTTAGATTACAAACCAAGGGAGTTTAACAAACTAGTAGGATGACAGCCAAACCGTCCATGGATCAGAGTGCAAGAAACATGGGGTAAGTGTGCAAGGAGAATGGGGCAAGATGAGATCTGGAGAATGCGGCCTTTGGCCTGGAAGACTGGGGCTATCCAAACAGTTCTAGTTTATTCCACTGCACTATTTCTTTCTTAGTGAGTTAGCACTGAGGACCTAGCAGTGCCTCTTATTCAAACAAGATAGGAAGAGGGAGAGTAAAGAGATTTTTTCTTGTAAATAAAAAAGAATCATTTATTCTTAGGTATATTATGATTCATGATGTAGAGAAATACATGCTTTGATGAAAGGTATATCTCTCTGCGTGGAATAAGCATAGGTTGGTGGGACTGCATGTTACCATCTTCCAGAGAAGCAGTGAATCATTTGTGTGTGTGTGTGTGTGTGTGCAAGTATAAAAATAGGCTCATAAGACTATGAAATTATGTAGGTTAAGATTCAGGAAAACTGTTAAAGTGGTTCTACTCTGAGTCTAAATACAGGAAAAGATCAATAAACAACCTCAAATATAGTAAGACAGAAAAAAAGGACATTTTATGTCATGTTTGTTTCTACTTATCCTCATGAGTTGGATGATGTACACATAAAAAGGAGAGAAATCTATTCTACTAAGTCTGTGGACTCATATGTTTATTTCAATCAAAATGCTTTCATAGACCCATTCAGATATGGTGTTTAACCAAATTTCTTGGTACCTTGTGGCCCAGTCAAATTGATACATATAATTAATTATCACACGCAGCTTCCAGACAAATTCTGAGAATGATAAAGGATGTTAAGGCTTTAAATGGACAAAACAGGCTTTTTGAGAAGACAAAATAAGGCCAAATTTTCAGTTTTGTGATTGCTGACCTTTGCTGTTCTCATAGAGAGAACAGCAAAACACAATGGTTATGACCCAGACTGCCTGGATTTTACTCTGAAGATAATGACATTTCATCTTTTCAGACCACTATCCCTCCATTACATTTTAGTTATTTTATGGGAGGGTGGCTTTGAAAGACAAAGAACTCTAACTGTGGTTTCCTGCACTAGCAGAAAATTAAATTAAATCTCACACTTTTAGGGAAAAAGAATTTCTTCAAGGTCTACAGGAAAAGTCTGAACTTTTGAGCATGCCATTAAGACAATACAATATGTGAGTGAATTTTCAAGCATATTTCTTCTTATTCAAATTTCTCTCTTAAAGGAAGGAACAGACTGTTCAAATTTTTCAGGCAATTCAATAAATAGTTACTGGGCTACCTTTTGTCAGTGGCTGTTCCTGGTGTTGGGATACAGAAGATAGAAAGGTTCCTGGACACAGTCAGCTTTTTTTTTTTTTTTCCAGTGAAACACCTCTGTGTAGGGGGCAAGTAGCATTTCTTTGTTTCTTGTCTGCTGTGTTTCTCTCTCTGAGGTAATTGGGAGGCAATATGCCAAGGTAGTAGAAACTAAGAAGAAACCATTGCAAGATAAAGAGTAAATTTCATTTGTTTTCTATCTTAGTAGGAAGATCACTGTATTTCTAGAAACTTTTCCTATTGCATCTTAGGGGAAAAGATGAACTTCTTCTTATTCTGCTACCCACCAAGATGCTGGAGAGGACACCTCTCAATAAGAGTCCAGACCCACGTCTGAGACCCATGTCCAGACCCAGTGAGCCCAGCGAAGACCTCCTCTCAGGAGTACACTCTACAGTAGGGAGGAGCTTTGTCTACCATTTCTGGTGTATCATTCTGATCACCTCCTGCTGTTTAACTCTGATTAAGGAATCCGGCCTGGTCCCCATCTAGCTTGCCTGCACTGTGACTCAGTGGAGATCTCAAAGATTTACTGGCTTCCAGGGTGTTATGACTTGTGTCTAGTTGTCCTCCCAATTCCTCATGTAGTCATGAGGGGCTTCTGTAGTTTGTGATTGATTATTGTGGGTGTGGGTGCTGCACCCACCCTAGGGCAAGTAGTTTGCATTACAATGGAAGGAGGGAATAGAGCTAGGTAGCTGCCTAAGCTGCAGCCACTGACTTTGTTCTCTGGTCTTTGCAACCACCATAAACAGGTGCTCTGTGCCATGTGCCACACACTGCCTTGGAGACAGCTCAGGATGGACTGAAACCTCCACTAACCATGAGCTAAATAAACCTTTCCTTCCTTCATGCTGGGTGTTTGATATTTTGTCACAGCCATGAAAGAAGAGTAACTGAGACAGGTGGTTTCCTTGAGATACTAACAGAATCTTCTGTTTATTGGTAGTTTTGTGTTTCTCCAAAACTTGCTGCTTTGCTGCTGTCTTTGCTGTATCCCATGCTTGGTACATGTGCACAGTTGTCATATACAAGATGGTCTTCGGAGCATGTAGGTGGAAAACTCATATGTTAGTAAATTAACATTTATTTTAATGTTTTAGGAAAGAAGTAACTCACACAAATAGATGAATTATTATTCTTTAATTTGAAGAGAAAACAACTGAAATATAAATATTGATTTTTATGTTAATGTTCAATAACATTAGAATATTCTGCTAGAGCACAATGAAATTCAGTAAGTCCTTTATTTTTAAACACTTAAGATGCTTAAAAAACAGCTATCCTATAAAAACTTTAAGTATAATGATGTATTTTCAAACATATTAACTAATTTAACAAAAAATTTTATGACAAAGGAAATACACACTGTCTTAGTTTTCCTCATTGCTGAGACAAAGTACCCCACACCCAAATATGAAGGATGATAGGATTATTTTGGTTCTCAGTTTGGGAAGGTTTTAGTTCATAGTTGGCTGGCTCCAGGAAGGTTGGAGAAAGACACTGAGGATAAATAGCTCATGACAAAGCGGGGCAAGCAGAAGGCAGCAAGCAGCAAGCAACACCAAGCTAACAGTCTCTTTCTGCCCCTTATATCTTATTCATCTATTCATCCTAAAGATAGGTAACACTCACACCCTTAATCATAGCATGGAACCATTAATCCCAGAAGTACACTCTCTAGACCCAGCCATCCCTGAAAAGCTGTATCCATGACTGCATGAAGCTTTGGGAGACATGGAAGTGGAAGTCATGTCTCAGACCACCAGCTTTAAACATGGCACAAAATTGATTAAAGTGTAGGTAACACTGATTCAATGACTCAGTGCAGAGTTTCCATAGTTTATCAGGCTGAGATTAATCTGGACTTCTATACAACCCTATTGAATGGTCTTGGGAAAGACTTTGACCTGCCAAGGCCACATGTGTCTGCTTAGGAAATGATGATTATTAATTATTCCTGTACTAACAAAACTACCAACTTGTCAGCTCCTACTTACTATTCTGAGGGCCAGTGAGTGGAAGGATCAGGTTGCTGCCTTTCTACCAATGACTTACAGGTGATTTCAGGTGAGCTGGGATCTTCAAGTGTCCCAGGGCATGCACATAGATTCTGTACACATGCTAAGAAGAACACAGTAGAAGGATACTGACCAGGAGCAGGATCAAAGCAAGACAATTTTGGTAGAGGTTCTGTGATTCAGCTATTGAGCATATTTCCCTGGCATGCTAAAACCTTTTGCACAATCCCTTAATTTTTTTTTTTTATTTCACTGATGTACCTATCCCTTCCAAATGAGTTACCATTCCTAAATTTGAGGTAGAGTAGAGCTCAGCCCATATTTAATGCTGAGAAATAGAAATTCTGCAGAGTAATAAAGAGAAAGTGTGCATAAATAAGATGAGGTTTTGTTTAGACATAAAACCTGCAGTTGGTTAGTCATTACATTGTAATTGAACCTGATCTAAACAAGGCAGTGTGCAATATCATATTAAGCTTTTTTTCCTCTAAAAATATCTCATTACAAGCCACTGGAGCATTTAAAATATAAATATTTTGCTTTATAGCCTTTATTTCTGAAACATAAAAGGTTTTATGTTTCTAATTCCTAGGCATTTTTTAATGGTATTTTTGTTTATCTTGCACTGGACTTTGAAACACTGTTTAGGGGAAAATGCAATGGATTCAGAAAAGTGTCAAGTATCTTTCTATAATTGTTAGAAAATTCTGGGACATGAGAGTCACTTATCTCCTTTGATCTTAGATAATTTCTCTTCTACCCAGGACTTAGGCTGGTTGAGGTTTTAATCTCTTGGATTCTTCTAAATTCTCACTAATTGCTCTCACTTCTATAATTGTTGCAGGTAGCTGAAATAAAGTCTACGAAGACTGGCTTGAGTAGCAATAAGGGGCTGTTTGGTTGAAGCTCTTCTACCATGAGGAATTAGTTATGCAGGAAAGCAACAAGCCTGCAGTCAGAATTCTGATGACTTTCTCAGGGGTGGGACAAGGGGCTCAGATGCAGACTGCAGGGATAAATGTCATGCAATCCTTCCCTGGACAGGCTGGCTGTGTGGCTGTGTAACCTGCTCATTAACAAAGGCCTTGCCATGAGAAGGGCTCTTGTTTGATTTAATATTCTGCTAACAGCATCTTGAAATGCTAGGTTTTGAGTCATCCTTTTGATGCCAAAAGCTGTGCCAAGTCTAAGCTTGTTGCTATATAAAATTCTCTATATTGGATTCATACAAAGGACAATTAAAAGATAGGGTAAATGGTTAAATTAAAATTCAATTTTATTTATTTCAATAAAAAACTCACATTGCCATTAACATTCCCCCCAAATTCTCCCTCTTATTTTGAATACATTCACTCAGTCATTCATGCCATTTTCTCAAGCAACTCTGAATCTTCTCTTTGTGTGGCTAAAGAATTTTATTCTAGATCATACCTAGCATGGCAACTTCTGTCAAGTAAAACTGTCCCTGTGTGTCTTCTTCCATATGATTCATGGATCTGGCAACCTGTGACTGCCAGCTCCTCTCTAAACTGAAAATGGACAAGGCAGATAAATATTTTGAATGGATTCAGAACATAGAGTTAACGCTACACTGCAACTGAAGACGTGTATAAAAGAGGACTTACAGAAATGCTTCAGAAAGTGGCAGAATGATGGGATACATGTACTTGAAGTGACAGGAAGTATTTTGAAGGGGGTTAATGGAAGGAAATGCTTCTTAAAAAATTAAACATGTATTGCAATTTTAGATGACTCCTCTACATTAACATCTACATTTTCTTTTCATCCTCTTCACGGTGGGTGGGTCAGTCCTCCTCAAAGCTTTTCTTTTTCATCCAGGACAAATCAGTTACTTGATATTTTCACATTCCCACTGCAACTCATTGGTCCTTAAATTGCACCATTTATTCTGTACTCCAGATGTGCATGTAAGTGTCTGTTGATCTCAAATGTGTGCTGTAGGACAGAGATCTCTGGGTTCATCCTTGTGTCTTCTGAAATAGTGACAGGTACTTGGTAGAGCTCCTTAAAAGTCTGATGGGGGAAAAATTTCTGGAAGCATTCACACATGATCCAGCAACATAAATATGTTTTGGGGACTGAGTACATTGCTCTCTGCACAAGATAGCAGTCTCCTTTCCTTGTACATGCAGGATCTTTATTATCCTTTATTGCCCTACTGAAAAAATCTTCTTTTTTAGAAGTCTTGTATGTGAAAGGCAGAGAAAATCACTTCCTCTTCCTTTCTATCTCTGCAATTACCTCATTGCTTTGTAACTATTTCAAAGTATTTATTTCTCCCAGTAGACTGAGAAATCCTTGAGCCTCATGATTTATTCATCTTTGTATCCCAAGTTTGGCACAGTGTTCAGCCTTAAAATTTGGAATGAAGCAAGCAAGACAAAAGCAAACAAGAAAAGGGAAAAAAATGACAAAGTGACAAATCATACAGTTGATCCTTCTGAGATAATGCCATAATAGATAGAGCTATTCAGCTTCATTATCTGACATGCCAAAGATTGTTTAAGTGCCTTTTTCTTTATAGTCCAAGCATGGATTAGAAATTGGGGTCCTATAAATTAATTATCAACACAAACTTGAAACATCTGGCCTAATTAGCTACATTAGATCCCATACCTTTTCCTGTACAGGAGAAAGCTCTTAAACTTTAAGGCAAGTGTATATTTACTTTAAAATTATATGGGTATGCTGATTGCTATAATTACAAAGTGAACTAGAATCCATTCCTACAATTTCCCAGGTATGATTCCCAGCCCTAAATGTTCATGGAATTTCCTTCTCACCACTTCTTTGCTTTTTCTTAATCCAGGCAGGTGGCATTTGTGCCTCTGAGAATCCTCTTCCATCCTATTTGATAGTGCTCACAGCTGGAGGATTCTGTAGATAATTTGTTTCTATAAACTAGATGCAGGAAAACTTGTTTTCCTTCATTGAGGGTTTTGCTTCACAATATTTTCTTTGAGCTTTATGACATATTTCTTCAAATAGATTTGCCTGCTTTAAACTTCAGTGAAACTCAATCAAGAACTGGAATCTGACTTGAAACCCTTAGTGTTTTCTCACTGTTGTGTTTCCCATGTGTGTGTCAATGTTGTACATGACTGGGTTGAATTAACTCTGTATTGCAATCTTGGAAGTATTGATATTTTCACTATATTTACTCTTAAAACAAGAACAGGGAATGTCTTTTTATTTTCTGATATTTTTTTCTTATAGTTGATACACTGTGATAACTTGAGGAGTTTAGAAGCTTAACTAAGTAACTCAGCGGTTCAGCATCCTGGGGTGAAAAAGGTATGTGGGTAGGATGTGGTTCATTTTGTCAGCTTGAGAAATTTAAAAGTTCAAGTAATTGATTCATCAGGGATGCAAGGTCCCTACTTTGTAAGCCACCTTAGCTTGTGGAAAAGGAGGGCAGGGACATGGTATAGGCCTGGGCAGATAGTCCGATAGCCCATATACAATATTAGGGAGGAAAAGAGGCTTGTTTTCACAGCCTCCACCTTGCTCATGTTGCTTTTTCTGTCTTCCGATTCCTTGGATTATTGCTCTGTGCTATGCCACCTTGCCTTGGAGACAGTTTATTATGTATTGAAACCCCTACACACTGTGAGCTAAATATATCTCTTCTTCCTTAATTTTGAATGTTGGATATATTTTGTTAGTGCCAAGGGAAAAGTAACCAACATACCTCTTCAATCTCCTTTTATAGAGGACTATGATTTTCAATGTAGAGATCTTTTCCTTCCTTCATTAGATTGATTCCTAACCATTTCATTTTCTTCTGAGGCTATTGTGAAGTGTGGTTTCCTTTACTTCTCTCTCAGTGAATTTGTTGTTTGTATTGAGTAATGCAATTGATTTGTGATTTTTGACTTTGTAACTAGCAACACTGTAAAATCTAGACCTCCCAAATTTAGACATTTAAAAATGTCCAAAAATGGCCATCTCAAATGACTAGATACTTTTCAGATGAAGAAGTACAAATGACAAATAAATACATGATAAGATATTCAACATCACTGGCCATTTGAGGGGCACAAATCAAAACACTGAGATTATATTTTGTGCCAGAAAGAATAGTCATTATCAAGAAGTCAACCAATGACAAATGCTTTTGAGAATATATGGAAAACTGAACAATTCTCCACTGTTGTTGGGAATGGAGAGCGGTGCAACCACTGTGAAAATCAGTCTGGAGACTCCTCAAAAAAAACCTAGTAAGACTATAGATATCATTTGATCAGGTTATTTTCCTTCTTGGTATGTTCTTAAAAGACTTAAAAATGTATCATAGCAATATATGCACATCCATTTTTAGAGCAGCACAATTTGAAAGAGCTAAATCTTATAAATAGCCCAAATCAACCAATGAATAATAAAGAAGTATTTTTATATAATGGTCTGCTGCTTGGTACATCATGTCAACTTGAAAAGTTGGAAACTTTTCCAGACAGGCTCAGCAATTCCTTGTCTCAGGGAGTGTATGGCCCACCCTAGGGCACAGGGAGCCTGCCCTAGAGTGACTCAGCACAAAAAGGATATAAAAGGGATCTGAGGAAGAATTCTGCAAGCCACTTCCTTGGAAGAACTCTAGTCTTCTGTTAACATGGAAGGAAGGACAGCATTTCGTCTGAGGAGCTCCAGTCCTCTCAGACAGCATGGAAGGAATAGAAGCTTGTTACACACTGCAGCTGCTGCTTCTCCCTTTGATCTTCGCTGTTTCCCACCGCCATGAATTGATGCCCTCTGCCATGTGCCAATCTATCTAGGAGCCAGTGGCGTATTGACTGAAACATCCACTAACCGTGAGCTGCATAAACCTTTCCTTTCTTAATCTGGGGTGTCAGTTATTTTGACCCAGCAAAGAGTGAAAAGTAACTGAGACAAAAGGAATACTGTTCAGTTATAAGAATAGAGAACTTAGGGATTTGCAGGTAAATGGATGTACGTTCAGAACATAATTTTAAGTAAAATAAATCAGACACAGATGTTAAAACAACATCTTTTTTTCCACTATGAAAATCCAAAATTGTATGTAAGGACCAAAATGTATAACAGGTATTGGGAAATGGTAATAAAGTATTCAAATGAAAAGGGTAACAAGGCAACTAGAAAGGTGAAAAGAAGGAAGTAAAGAAAAGAAAGAAAATTGATTGAAAAAAAAGGAAACAAAGAGTTTTTGAACAAGTAGGGGAATAAAGGCTGAAAGGAGATGCAAGGAATTAGCAAACAAAAAGAAGAATCAATATATACCATCTACTGGTACAAATTCTCTATGATGATTGTGATCATTATGTATATTTACAATGTACCAATAATGTGAACTAAAGAAGTTCATCGAATTTTGCTAAAGGTTTCTGCGTCCAACTTTCTTTGCTTTTTATGTTAAGTTCCTGTACATAGTTTTCCAGAAAGAGAAGAAATGTTTACTTCAAGTTCTGGATGGCAGGATTAAATTTGTTGGGAAATTTAAGTTTGATTATGCACTGATGTGCATAATACACACTTGCACACACTGTCTGGTCCAATTGTTTCTGAAAAAAGAGCATTAAAAGTTTGTCTCAGGGCTGGGGAGATAGCTCAGCAGTAGAATCACTTGTTGGGCAAGTACAACATCCCAAGATTGACCTCTGGTACAAAAAAAAAAAAAAAAAAAAAAAAAAACCTGGTTGCAAACTGATGTCTCTATAGATGCCACTTCCTGCACAAATCAATGCAAAGGCAGAGAGATAAGGATTCATGGCCAAGGATATAATGTTTCCAAAAGTGTTGTCCTTACCTATGCATGTCAAAACTGGTGATATTTGGGTACTACCCAGAGTACCTGGAAATGCTTACAAAGAATTGTCACTTTTTTTTTTTTACCAGTTCAGCCACTGCATCATGAACCAGTCAAATAGCTCAGTGGATACCTGTGCCTGACATGCTGGCTCCACCCCCAGGAAATGCTGAGACAGCCATTGAAATGGGGTGTGGTGGCAGGTGCTTGTGATCCCAGCTCTTGGGAGGCTATAAGCAGGCCGATCACTATGTATCTGATCTAATGAGACCCTCGTCACTCTCTTGACCTTTCCCTAAAATAAAAAAAAGTCAACCATTACATCTACTGACCTCTGTGACAGAGCAGGAAAGATTACATAGCAGTTTGAGGTGTGCATGCATTCATCGGACACGTTTTAGCAGTTAGGCACCAAGCCTCGTGCTGGAGCTCAGTAAGAATACCAGCGAAAATGTCAGCAAATGTAGTTCACATCCTTCTTCAGGATGACATAGTGTCGAAATAAAATACTAATGCATAGACATATACAATGAATTCAGTCCTTCATTGCATAACAGTGGTGATTAATTTTGAGATACACATCAGTAGCCAATTTCATCATTCTTTGAATTTAACTTGATTTCAATTACAGAAATGTCAATGGCATTGAACATGGCCGTTTGATGCAATAAAGAAAAATAATGTATTTGGCACAGTCTCATCAGCAGAATAAGTTCCTGCCACCTCAGACTCGAAGGAGGAGAAATGTGTGTTTGGTTCCCAGTTTCTGGGGGCTCAGTGTGTGTTCAGGCAGCTCCAAGGCTCCATGTGTTCCTACACATGCTGAATGGTTGTGGTGGTGGAGAGCTGTCACAGCATGCAGCCAGCAAGTACAGATCAAAGGGAGGAGCTGAGGAGGAAAAACACCCCCTCCAAGTCATCCCCCCTGGCATCCACTCTCCCAATCAGCCTTCATCTTTGAACCTGAGTGTTTGAATGACATTTTGAGAGTGTGAAATGTGAGACTGCTGCCTGTGTTGCACTGGCCCACTGTTCTATAATACACTTGATTCCATAAGTAGAAGTGTGTTGTAACATAGTATGGTAAAGGTATAAGCTAGCAGCATCATCGTTCATTATATCAAGTGCTACATGCTGCACATAATTATGTGTGCGTTCCTTCTATACAACTAGCAGTGCAGTAAGTTCGTTAACACCACAGCATCACAAAATGATGAGCAATGCCTTGTGCTGTGACCTCAGCACAGCTAAAATGTCACTAGGCAATAAGAAGTTTTCAGCTCCTTTGTAGACTTAAGGGATTATCACTGTATACATGTTGTCAGCCTGACCAAAATATTATCATGTGGTACCAGGCTGTTTATAATAATAACAAGTGAAGAAAGTTCTGCGGTACATTAAAAGTTGAAAATGGTAACCAAGAAAACAGTGCAGGGAAGGGAGCAGGATATATGGACAGTGGTGGTGTGACATATTTGTGGTGTTAGCTGGCCGTGTGTGTGTGTGTGTGTGTGTGTGTGTGTGTGTGTGTGTGTGTGTGTGTGTCTGTCTGTCTGTCTATCTGTCTGTGGGGGGTGGGGGTGTCTTTGAGAAAGAATTGTCTAAACAAGTCCTAGTGGAAAGCAGAGTGGGGTGTCACTGGGATGCAGCTGGAGCCACAGCACCAGTCCTTACTGGTGAGTATGTTCATGCCAGGTGAGCTCAGAGCATCACTGAATCACTTCCCAGAGGTCCTACTTTGTAGGAACCACTCCCATCTTTTTCCTTTTCAGGTAAGGAATCAGAATGTGAAATATATGAAGCATTTACAGAATGCTACTGAGCAGGTAAACAGCTTTAGAATGTAACAAACTCCACTATTTCCACAAAACATATGTTTGCAGGTTATGTTTGGCAGGGGCTGGCAACTGGGGTGTTACTTATCCTGCAGGGCTGAACTCATTTCCTGTTAGAGATTCAGAAGGCAAAAACCTATTTCCAGTTAATGGGGACCAGCTAATTCCAATAATGACCCTATACAAGCCTCTGCTTGCTAGAGAGTGTTAACTGTTTAGTAGCAGTCATTTTTAACAAGCCACCATAACATTGCCATTACATGAATTAAACATGGCTTATAAAATGATTATTTAGTCAGGGTAAAATTAAATCCATCAGTGTTTTCCAAATCTGAGCTAGGACATTTATCAGAAAAGACTGTTAAATTTTTAATCAACTGTACTGTGGTTGATGTAGCTATCAGCCTAAATTGCTCTTCCCCCGTCATTCCCCTTGTTGCAGAATATTGTGTAGAATTACCAGCCCTATGATGCTAATTGAATTTTTTCTTGCAAAGATTTAAGACAGAGTGACATGCCATCCAGAATTGAAATAAAAGAAAGAAAACTTGCATGCACTTCTAATACACATTGGCCATACAATGAGAGCAAATTCAATGTTTTAAGATGTTTTAGTCTCTTCTTTTGGATCCTACACCTCAGGCTGGAGTGCACTTCTATCTAAAAGTATACTGACAAAATACGGATGCTAATATTAGAATTAAGAGAGCACATAGTGTGCTAAAAAGATGGTACGTGTTATTAAAAATGGTGTATAAGAAGACCCCATGGGAAGAAAAAGCATACTACCAACTTCTTGCATATGTTCTCTTTTTATAAATTTACCATTCTCTTCAATACATGTTAATCTCCTGAATATAATCCAAAGGAATTATTATTAGTAGTAGTATCATTATAATTATAATAATTATTATTATTATTATCAATTTAATGTATTTGGTACAGGATCTCACTACGCAGCTCAGACTCATAATGATCCTCCTGTTTCCACAGTGCTGGGATTACAAGTATGCGCCACCACGCCTGGGGGTGGGGCCAGCTCTGTCTGTTGGGCTGGGGATCAAACCCCCGTCCCTGTGCCTGCTTAAGTAGGCACTTAGTCCACTGATCTATCTTGTGAGCCATGCAATATTATCCTTTTTTTTAAAAGGAGATTAATTTATGTATTAATATAACCCTTTCAATTCAATCCATTTAAACTCACATCCTCTCAGGTGGATACCAGCAAGAAGAAGAACAGGGACTGTGAGAACATTTTTCTGCCCTTGTGTCATGAGACACAGATGGAACTGGGAGTCTAGATATCCAAGAGCCACCAGTGGCCAGACCCGGGCCTGTACACACCATGCCCCAGAAGCCATCGTGGTGTGGATTTCTGTTTAATCCCTGATTGATCCTGCATTTCTCAGGCTTGCCTTACTTTCGGTTGAAACGAGTTTGTCTAGATGATTCTCGGACTCGTGTGCTCAAAGCATGCTGGGTAAACTTATTAAAATGTGCATGCTTGTTCTTGTCATTCTCCAGTGGAGACTAAGGCTGAAATTCTAATACACTCAAGGTGAAGTGGATGCTGCAGGGCCATCATCTAAATTGTGACAAATAGGGTCCAGACCCTGTGGAATGTGTCCATCTAAGATGTAGTTCTTTTTTTAAGGTGTAGTTCTTTTTTTAAGATATAGTTCTTGGCATGTCTCTTGAATGGAGGCAAAACACCCTGGCTATCTGGGCCACCATGTTTAAGGGGCATAGATCTCAGTGTTATGCACAGGCAGGGAGCCTAAGTGGAGTGAGGGAGGAAGCACTCATGTATGAACTTTGCTGAGGAGAGCTGTCATCTGAGGAAAAGTGAAACGTGTGCCCGCTCACGTGGTGGGGAAGCACAATGTATACTTGGGATGAACCTGCTCTATGACCTGCATTGTCTTTCCCAATGTTTTTGGTTCCTCTGCAATATGCAAATAAGCATTTATTGTGTTCCTAAAATGCTCTGTGCTTGGAGAACTCTACATTTGCATTCACTTCTACCTGGAATAGTCTTCATCAATCTCTGTTTGATTAAATTCTACTATTTTTCCAGACAGCTGTCAAATTAGTGTTCTTTTGCTCAGGCAGAAGAAATCTTCCATCTATTAGTGTACTACTTGCCATGGTTAACCTCACGACTGTTTTTTCTTTGCCTATTCTGGTCTTCAGTAGTTCTAGGTTCCAACCTAAGTCCTGAGAAATGGAAATCACATTATGAAAATTCCCACTGAAGCATCACCCAGTTCGCTAGAAAATTTCAGTAAGAGTAAAACTTTCTTACTCTTATGTCTACAGGTTATAGGCTCACTTACTCAGAGACTTATTTCTCTCCTGAGATCTCTTTGACCAGGACACTGGTACCATCAGTCTTGCACTTGTCCCAGGAAGGAACAAGCTCTTTTTATCCTACCCATGGGTGGCAGCATCTGCCTAGAATGCTTGTTCTGGGAAGCTGCACCTGCCAATCCTCTTTGCATTGTAGCCTCCATGTATTCTTGAAATCCTGAAGTTGAAGAAGCTACAGGGATTTCTCTATACATTGCTCTTTCTGTTACCTCATTTGATTGTTATTTATCTCTTTTGCAGAACTATGGATCCCACGAGGGAGGAGTCTCCAACTCCCTGTGATGTGCTATATCTCTATGGTCTAAAGCATGCATAGTGGTTGTAAACTTCCTGTAAGTACCAGTCGACTCTGTAAAGGTTAAAAGTGCTGATCACAGTGAATGGATCTGAGTTTCAGAGTTAGTGCTGTCCTTTGCTCACTATTTACCTCTCTGAAGCCTCTTTTGCAAGATGACAATTATGTGTCCCTTCTTCAGGATCTCTTAGGAGAAGTGGTACAATACACAACAGTACATACAATGTGTTGAGCAGAGAGTACAAGGTAAGGAAGCCACCCAGCAAAAGCCCTCCTTTGTTTACACAGGAGTTGGCAAGAGGCAGAGTGAGGCATTGGGACTGACATGGGACTTGTAGCCTCCTCTCTAAACTCTAGGAGATGACATAGCACAGGGGATGTTTATTTAGTGAATCAGCTTGAAAATTGGTAATTATCAGATTAATGACCATTCCACCAAGGGCTCCTGTTTCAGGATGATGGGTTTATGTGCATCAGGACTCAAGGGAAGCTTCTAACCTGCTGCCATCTGAAAGGTAAAATATTCCAAACTGGATGTATGGAATGGGGAGGTAATTATGTGTGTGGCAACCATATGGCACAGGCTATATTTCTCCTGCTGAAAGAAACAAGTCCAAATATGTAGCGTACACACATTCTCCCTCCTATAAATACACAGATTGGATGATGCTGCAGCAACATTTTGCTAAGTACCAGAATCCCGGAGAAGTCATTGGAAGTATTTTATCAGAGGAACATATGGTCGGGTCCCTCATGGTCTGAAGGTATTTCTGGCTGTCATGTGGAGATTCTATAAATAAACCCCACTGAAAGGCAAAAGAAGGTAAGCAGTCAGTTTCACTTTCTGTGTTCAGAAAAGAAAACACTGAAAGAAGTAAAAGGTGACTAGCTAAAGATGCTTCTCTCTTCAAGCCCAAGGGCTAGGCTTATCTTGAAAACCCACCAAACCGTCTGCTTATTTGAAACAAAACCCCATTTGGTTGAGTTCACCTTGACTTTTGAAGAACTTCAGAGCACGGCACCAAAACTTAATGACATCTCTGACATTGGTCAAAAGCACGAATATGTGTTTTGATAGTGATGCACTCATTTTTTCCCTCAGGTTCTTCTTGTGCTTCCCAGCCTCGGAGTTGCTTCTCTTCTAGTTAGTAGGCCATGAAAACTGAAGTGTGTTTCCAAGGACCCTGTGAAGGACCTATATTTAATTTAATTTAATTTTTTTCATTCTTTGTTTCTTTCTTTCTTTATTATTATTATTTTTATTGAAGAACAAATAGCAATGAAACAGTTTAAAGACAAATTAACAGGACAGATTCAACAAATCAATACATTGCAAAATGTTTTCGTAAAGTTTCAGTGTCATACAAGGTGCATATTATACTTATAGGCATTATGATAGCAGATGTCTGTAATCAGTGAATGAAGAGAGTGCAGCTATATACCCATCTTATTTCTCTACAGCCGATTATATCACAGATTCAACAATTAACACCCTCTACCTTGTTATCTCCCCAGTGTCTGTCCATAGTACTAGAAGCCAACATAATATCTTGTCCAAGCAAATCTTGCTTCTCACAGATTTATGCAGAAGCACAGCATATTTATCCTAACTGTACCGTTTATATACACACATCATGATTCTTCCTTTGTATCCTCCTTTTTTTTCTTTTGTCAGAGGACCTATATTTTAACCCAGTGCCTATTCTCCTTTAATTCACATTCAATGAGCTGTTTTATCTTTCACCATGATACTATGAGTGTGGTGGTCATTTATAGTTTACAAACAAGATTGTGAAAATACCGTGTGTTCATTTAGGGTCACATAGTCAACAGAAATAAGATGAGAAATATGTTCTGAGTTTCTGTCTCTTTTTAACTTGGCCAGGGCAGACAATTTTTATGTTTTCTACCTTTAAATAAGGCCTCTTGGAGACCGGCCAGAGACACCGCGGCCGACTCCGCCGTCCTGCTCCATCCCGCCCGCCCCCGCCCAGCTCCTGAGACCAGCCAGAGACACCGCGGCCGACTCCGCCGTCCTGCTCCATCCCGCCCGCCCCCGCCCAGCTCCTGTGACCGGCCAGAGACAGCGCGGCCGACTCCGCCGTCCTGCTCCATCCCGCCCGCCCCCGCCCAGCTCCTGAGACCGGCCAGAGACACCGCGGCCGACTCCGCCATCTTGCTCCATCCCGCCCGCCCCCGCCCAGCTCCTGAGAC
>PVKA01041757.1:0-17873 GCA_004027165.1 Ctenomys sociabilis
CCGCTACCCGCGGCTCCTATCGTGCAAGCATGGCGGATCTCGCGATACAGCAAGCTATATAGATTTCACAAACCAATCACAACAGGAGGGGCCCAGGCACAGCAACAAAAAACCCGGAAACCGGAGGTGGGCGCTATCTTAGCAGACACGATGGGCGGGGGAGCCAAAAGCGGCCGGCATCTCAGAGCGGCTCCCGACACCTTATCAGATACAAAAGTTACATTTCTTGTTATATACGTTTTGCTTTATCTCAGTCTTAACCAACCAGTAGAAATGTATAAAAAAGAGGTATATAAAATAAGGCCATAATAATAAGCTGAGCTGTAAATGGCTCCAGTCAACAGTTTCTTTGGATAACCTACTATTATTGTGGACTCCTGGACTGTGTTGGATTGTTTCACTGAATTCAAGCACCTAGAATAGTTGAATGCCAATAGAATACACATCTCTGACAGGACTAAAGAAAAAAAGGGATACAAAGGAAGGAGCATTCTGTATTTGTATATACAGAACAGTTTGGATAAATATGCTGCTACTTTTGCATAATTCTATGAGAAGAAAGATTTGCACTAATACTGTTTGGATAGGATATCCTTTCTTCTTCCTGTACTATGGACAACCACTAGGAAGATAACAATGTAAAAAGTATTAATTATTGAAACTGTACTATAATTCAGCTTTATAATAAGAGGTGTACAGCTACATTCTCTTAATTCAATGAATAGAGGGATCTGCTCTAATGGTGTTTGTAAATAGAATATCGTGTCTGTACCTTGTACAACAACCACTAAGAAAACAATATGCAATGTATTAATTACTGAATCTTTTATGCTAATTTGATTTGAAACTGTCTCATTGCTATTTGTTCTTCAATAAAATTATGAACAAAAACGAAAAAAATAGAAATAGCACAAACAGCTGAGTTACAGTTGCAGTCCCAACTTTGCCACTCCCTCCTATGCTTTCTCATCTATCAGAGAGATAATGGTATGTGTCTCATTATCATTTATTGGAAAAGTATTGCATGGATCAGATAAGGACCTTAAAAGGTAAGTGGAGAGAATTGGTTAAAGGAGAAGAGACAAGATATATTGGCTGAGATCAATAATACCTTTCTCACTGATATTTTTTCTAGACCTGTGGGATTTCTGAACTAAATGTAGAAATAAAACAGGAGACACTGAAAGATCAGACATCAATATAAAGGCTAACTTACATGCAGGATCACATAGCAGAGTTGGATAAGTGGCATGCATGATACAGATATCAGCACTCTCATCAGTTCTTACTGAGACATTGTTTATCCTTGAGAAAAGGCCACAGTGGATTTTATGGCCAAGTCTGAAGGAAAAACACACAGGTAAAAGTTTTCCAAGTGCTTTTTATTATGTGAAGTGCTAGAGATTCAGAATATACAGGCCTGACTTCCATGCACTTCCATGCACCTGCATACTATATTCTTTCTAGCCTTAGTGTAATTTCTTCTTTCCACATCAGCCACTGCTGCATTCTAGATGCCATCACAGGGTTGCTATATGCATTATCTCATTTTATTTTACAATAAAACTATGTGTTATATGTGTATATTTCCATATCATAGGTGAAGAAAGCAAGCCTTAGAGAAAATAACTTCTTAAAATTGGTAGGTTAGATCAGTAAATGCTAAATCTGTGGGCTGCATTAATATTCAAAACTCCAAAGCCTAGCTTTACTGGGTAAGTGAAAGCAAAGGAAGTTAGAGTAGCATGTCAAATTATTTTATATTTTTAAAGCCACTGAGAATATGTTTATATCACAAGGAAAATGTTCAAGTTTTCCAGAAGGTGTTGACCAAATAAAATCTTTTAAAATTTATTCTGCATAAAGAGCCTTTCCCAAAAATGCACTATTCCTTCCTGTGATTTAGGTATTAGCCTAAATTTACTTCAATGAAGCCTTTCCTGAAGTTGCTACCCAGTCACTCTATTCATTATGTTGTCTTCTTACAAAATTTTGTACAGAGGTTATAACTGTTATTTCTCCAAATGTATGTTTGCTTTTTGCTTATGGATTATTCTCCCTCATTTAAACATAAGCTTTATCAAAAAATATCATAACCTGACTTGTATTAATCAAACTTAATCTTAGATTTACTCGAACCCTAAAATATAGTACTACAGGGTATAAAAAAATCACTAATTTTTATTGAATTAATGTATGAACAAACTCCTTTTTATGTGGAGAGACTGCTGTCCTAGAAGAACATCATAACTGTTTCAGAGTCCAGGAATGAAACTGGGATAATGAAAAAAATGTAAGTTTAACTTTATGCCAGTTTTGTTCTGTGATTAAATCAGTTAATGTTTCAGGTAAGACTTGTTGAGCACCTTCTACATGGCATGCATTATCCAGTTTTTGTATGTATATTATACAATTTTCTCCAAAATTATTTAGGAAGGTAAATAGCATAAATAATGGTAGCTTAAAATTTCAGTAGCTTACTTCACCAAAGATGGTTTCTTACCAGGCATAGTGGCACATATCTGTAACCCTAGCACTCAAGAGGCTAAGGTAGGAGCATCTCTGAAAGTTTAAGGCTAGCCTGGACTACACAGGGAGTTCAATACAGTTTGATCCACACAGTGAATCATCTCAAAAAACAAAGATTTTTTTTCTGACAAATATCACAGAGTTTCCATAGTGAATGAACTACAATTGCTAGCTTTCTTTCAAGAGTTAACCATCATTTCAAACCCATTGGTTTGAGGAAAACCTTAATGGTCCTCTTCAACCCATGGCCTTCAATGCACTGTAGGAGAGATAAGGAAAATAGATGACTTCATGGGGATTTTATATTTAAGCCAGTTAGTGGCCTGTATTTTCATATATATTTCTTTGGCTTGTATCTCAAGACTTTGAACAATCTAATTGCAAGGTATATTAGAGTATGTATCTCCCACAGATAGAGAAAGTAGTATTGGTATCAGTCAACATCTGTACAATATGTGTCATACTTCTCTCACCATTTTACAAATGAGAAAATGTTTCTTTGATAAATAGACTGAGATTCAACAATGAGAAAGGTAGTGAGGCAATAGAACCAAGGAATCATGCCAGAGTCATACTAAGGTTATTTTTGCTAGAGAACATTTTGTATGATGGTAATGTAAAATAATGTATATAATATAATATAGAATCCTAGCATATAAAAGACATCAATAGTAGTGAAACAGAGGGAACCCTAACAATATTCTCTGAGGACCATTTCAGATGCTCTAAGGGCCTAGAGGGGAAACCTCAACACCAAATGATCTCAATGTACCTTTCCAGTCTCTCTCAGATTTTTTATCTCTTGATTTCCTGGTATTCTTCACATGAAACAAAATGTGTAGGTCATGAATGTATTTCAGAACAAGGTGTTTATCATCAAAGCATTCTGTGTTAGGGCCCAGAAATATGTTATTTTAAATCTTGGTGATGCATGTACTGGATCTTCAGATTTCTTTCTTCCATTATCTACCATCTATGGAAAAAAATTATTATACTATACAAGGAACACTACAAAGACTTTCCCTGTAGAATAATAGGTAAAGTAACTGAGAACTTGTTAATTTTGTGAAGTGTGCTCTTCTTTATAATTTGCTTAATATGGAAATATAATGTTCTGCAGTTTACTGAACAAATAACATTGAAAATATTTTAGGGTTACTTTAGGAAGTTGGCTTTACTTGCAAATTTAACTTTATTATTTGATTATCCTGATAAAGGCTAGCAGTAACAATACACTCTGCCTTAAATGGTTCTGTGTGATTATCTCTTGTCCATTACCAATTCTAAGTACAAGATTTAAATTCAAGGAAAAAGCCATATGCTAGAGTTTTGCTGACTTTTCTCAAGTTAGGCCTTTGAATATATCGTCTGGTTCTCTTACACTGGGTTATAGTGATTGTCCTTTTCCAGAAATTTCCTAGTTCTGGGAGCTGACAAATACTGTGGTATGCTTTTCTTTCAGGTAACATATAGAGGACTAAATACCTGCCACACACTGTGATAGTTACCTTAATTCCTGCAGTTGGGTCCTATGGCTTATACCTCAATAAAGGCTTCCTGTAGTATCCTGAGGGCACATCTCTATGCACTCCTTCCTAAACACCCCTATAAAGAACAGACTCTGATTACCAGAGTAGATATTTTATTTTGGACTAGGCCTTGACATTTTAGTCCCTTGCTTTTGGATGTCATTCTGACCTGCTTTTACATATTTTTTTTCTGTGACCCAGACACATAATGATGGGCACAGATTTATTACTGTCTTGTATGGGCAGGCTTTGCAGACCTAAGGCTGAGTTCAGTCTCTGGTCCCTTGTTTACTTTGGAAATGATGTATTACAAAGATATAGAAGTGTACAAAAAGTATCTACTCCTAAAGCATAAGGAATGAAAATAATTTAATAGTACACAGAATGTGTAGACAAGCTAAAATTTCAAAATGGTTATATCTCAGAAAATATCAAAGGTCATTTGAAATGAAAACATTGGTATTAAATGATTTAAAATAAATTTTTAACATACAGAGATGAGGTATTACATATAAAAGGAGTAGTATGAGCAAAGATTTAGAAATTGTATTCCACATTTCCTTGAGGAATATGTGTGTCGTGTTATAGGCACTTCTGACTTTCCTTATATCTGCCAGAAGAGTTGGTTTAATGCTTTCTGTCTCCCATATTCTACTCACCTTATCCTTGTAAAGACAATAAGATAGATGCCTTAGTTTTCCATTACAGAAATTTGGTCATCTTTTAGCATGAGGAGATAAACTTCAATAATTCAGACAATTTAACTGATTCAGATCGAAAGCCACGCTGATAATTAACTTGTTCCTCCTCCTTCCTGTCTCCCACAGGAGGCTGATGGATAATTAATGACAAGATTAAAGAGAGAGAATGATCCTGGTGCATCATTGGCACTCAATACATGTTCAATAAGTATTGAAATAGTACCCAGTGGAAATTGGCAGTTTGCAGCAGCAAAAAATCCATGCAAAGTGTGCCTTGCTGATAATCAGGGAATGCACAGGGCCCACATCATTTCTCATCATTAAAATTTTCTTGTATTTGTAGGGTAAAAAAAAATCAAATGGGAACTCCAATTCTAGGTAACAGAAACGCTTGCTTTGGAAAAAGTGCTAAATATCATAGATGCTGCCCTAGGGGATTCTCTTTCTCTCCTGTTGGAATAGCTACAGGCCACCTAAGTGAGCAGGTGCAGGAAAAAAAGAGCATGGTGGCCAGTGGACTACCGAGTACACAAGTGTTTTTCCCAGAGCTTTCTGATTCCTGCCCTAGAGTGCTTTAAGAGCCAGATTCCCATCTGTTAATTGAAAATTCTGACTGCCAATATGAGGGCTAACTTTGCCAAGCATGTATTGTGTGGTGTTAATGGCTTTGGGTAGAGCCTTGTGCTGCATGCTGGCAGGGAGAATCCTGTTTGATTCTGAACAGCCCAAAATTTATATTTTAAAACATATTTTATTTGACAGCCAGAATTTAATGATTCTGACTTCATCTGTTTGTCTGCAGATCTCTACTTGAGAATATCAAACCTATAGCAAAATAGCTCCTCACAGTTTATAAAGCACTTTTCCTATCCACTATATCATTTGATCTGTCTGACAGCTAAGGGAAGGGAGCCTTATATGTTTATGTGTTCACATGCCATCTCATTAAATCTCTGAGACATTACAAAGTAAGATGTGTGTGTGTGTGTGTGTGTGTGTGTGTGATACTAGGGATTGTATTCAAGCACTCAACCACTGAGCTACATCCCCAAGGCACAAGGTTATATGCCTTTATATATTTGTATATATTTATATATTATTTTAAAGAGAGAAAGAAGCCAATAAAATGATGCAGAATTTCAAAACAAGATAGAAAATTAACAATAGTTTTTATATTGCATATTGTTATCAAAGTAGTTACTTAGGTTACAAAATATAGGCACGTAAAATTTTCGGACAAAGTAAGTAATGACTGTTGCTTTCAGTTAACTAATAGAAATTAGTAGTACAATAAGCAATTATACATATGCATATATATGTATATATGCGAGAAAGAGGGGAGAGAGAAAGAGAGAGAGAGAGAGATGTATTTTCCGTTCTTTTCTCCTTTCCCCATCCCAGTTTTATCCTTTTGAACAGTTTCCCTTTCACAATATATAGTACATCTTTTGAATCTTAGATGGATGAAGAAAAAGTTGTTGCATTAGGTACAAATACAATGGATTACTACTCAGCTATAAAGAAAGTTGAAGTTGAGGCTTTTATCTAGGTAAATGAATGAAATTACAGTCCACACCCATAAGTGAAACAAAGCAGACTCACATATGTAAGTATCATACTGCCTCTCTAGTGTAAGAAACACAAGTAAGATTTTTATTTATTTATATTTTTCTATTAATGAAAATTATTTTTCTAAAGAGTACAAAATTTATTTTCTATTTTATTTTATTTTATTTTTATTTTTATTTTCATTTGGTGGAACCAGGGATTGAGCTCAGGCCCTTGCCAGGGAAGTGCTTATTCCACTGAGCTATCTCCCTGGCCCTGTAAAATTTATTTTCTAAAGAGTACAAAATTAATTAAAAAATTAGAAATGATACAAAATTTCATTAAATAAAGTAATAGGAATTCGACTATGGTTGTATTGCATAATGCTATCTTGAAAGTAGTTATTTAGATTACCAGATATAAACTTTCACAATTGGTCAAAAAAAGAAAAGTTATGGGGCTGGGGAGATGGCTCAGTGGAATAAGCGCACCCCTGTGCTTGCAGGGGAAGCTTACTAGGGAGACAATACAATCTTTGGGAGACAATACAATGTTTGCATATGTAGGTCTGAGTTACATAGAATTTATTTTCTTTTTTTTTAACTAAATGTTTTGATTTATTTTTATTTTTCATTTTTATTCATTTTAATGAGAAAAGATAAAGTAGCAATAAAATAGTTTCAAAACAGGTTAGTAAGACAGTTACAATAATTAAGACATTACATATTAGTGTCTTCATAGTTGTTATTCAAAGGACAAGATGCAGATGTGATATCTTGTCTAAATAGTATTAGTATGAACCTTCTCATTGAACTAAGAGAAAATAGTTGTGTATCTATTCTATCATATATATATATTTTTTTTTCCAATAAAATGGTTCTTTATTTATATCCCCCTTTTTTGTTTTGTTTTGTCAGAGATGGTTGTTCATTGCTGTTCTTTCTTTCTTTTTTTCTTTTTTTGTGGAACCGGGGATTGAACTCAGGCCTTGCGCTTGCCAGGGAAGTGCTTATTCCACTGAGCCATCTCCCCGCCCCCGTTCATTGCTGTTAGATAAGCTGTATTTGGAGAAGTCTTTAAAGGACCTTTGCTGAATTGAAGTACCTACAATCTTTGAATATGCCAGTTCAAAGATTGTAGGTACTTCAATTAAACAAAATAACCAATGTAATCCAATACTCCATAATAGTAGTGAGTTACTAGCACAACTGCAATTGTCCAAGGTTGTTGACTTGAACCTTTTACAGCTCAGCATATTAATATAGCTTTTTACTTTTTATACCTTGTGGTTATACTTTTCTGCTGGATGGTTAAGATGAAGTTAAAGCAAGACCTATATAACTAAAAATATAACTTTTGCTATATGATAATATCAGTCCACGCCCCTCAGGATTTATCCTGGAGCCATGTACAGCACCTTGTTGATCTTTTGTCAGTGTCGACCATCTGGGTGAGTCACGGTCATTGCTTGACCAATTTGCTCTCTGTGAAAGCCTGAGAGAATTTTTACTCTCTATGTGACTCTCCTTAGGCACACTATACATCTCTCTTCTACAAGTAAGATTTTTAAATTCCAATTTTGCATACAAGAACCAAGGCAATGAAAAGCAAAGCATCTGCTCAGCCTCTGCTTGAGTTTCTAATGGAACACAAATTAATCTTGGGTTCAAGAAGGACACGATATTGTAATTGACTGCTAGTTCTGAACATCTTCATACTGGGCAGTTGTACAAGTAGTTGTTGAAACAAAAATCGTGTTGTGAGAGTTATTGTCACCTTACACACTTGTTCCTTCTGTAAACATTTACTGAATATCTACTGTGCTAAACCAAGCACTGGACAGATACCTCTGATTTAGATAAGTGTGTGTGTTCTTCCAATGACCTTACATTCTAGTAGGAGGAGACTATAGAAATATTCAAATGAATAAGAATTATAAAATACAGCTAGTACAGCTCTACTTTAGATTGAGTGATTAAATAGAGAGATTTACTTATTAAGAACCATTTAAAGTAAAGCTGTAAATGTCAGGAAATACTCAGTCTTAGAAATATCTAAAGGATTTTAAAAATTGCAAGTAGAGAGAATAGAAAGTAAATAAACCTCAAAGTCAAGATATGCTTCATACCTTGTGATAATTCCCTGTATATATCAACTTGATTGTGCTATGGGAATGTCCAGTTTTTTAGTTTAACATTAGTGTGCATATGACTGTGAGGACATTTCTGGCTGAGAATAACAGTCAGGAGACTGAGTAAGATAAATTGTCTCCTCAATGCATGTAGACTTCATCTCCTCAATGCAGGTAAAGTTCATCAAATACATGATAGAACTAAACTGAACATAAATGCCTGAATAGAACAAAAGACTGATTAAGGGAGAATTTACTGCTTCTCCCTGAGAACCTTTGAGTTGAAACATTGATCTTCCCATGTCTTTTACACTTGGATTCAGATTAGAGTTTATACAATTGGCTCTCATGGTACTAGGTCTTTAGATTTAGATTGAAACTGGTGATCCTGGGTGTCAGTGCATATACTGGGATTTTTCAGCCTCCATAAATGTATTAGTGAATTCTTTAATGTAAGTAGTTAGTTAATTAAATATATTTATTTAATTTTCTATTTGTTTTGTTTTTCTGCAAAACCTAAACTAATCCATAAACATTTAGGGAAAAAAAATCCTCCACATATACACAAAAGTGGCTAGGAGAGTAGTTAATGTGGAAAAATTTTGAAATGAAGAGATTTTTGAAAAGAGAAGGCTAGATCTAATAAGTCCATCTATTATGTGATAAAAAGTTTATATTTTTACTTCACGTGATAGGAAGCTGCCAAGTATTTTAAACATAAAGTCTTTTAGAATATTAATAAGTGATCCTTATGGTATGTAGAGAATACATTATGTGCAGGAAAAATTGAATGGTTAGTGGGCTAGCAAGATATCTCAGCAAACTCCCTTCTTGGGTAAGCTTAGGCAAGCCTAGGGACTGCGGTTTAATCCCTGGCACCACATGACCACACACGTACACAAATGTGTGTGTGTGTGTGTGTGTATATATATATATATATATATATATATATATATATATATATATATATATATATATATAAATGAATAATGAATAACAATGGTCCAGATGTCAAACAGTGATATCCTGCATTAGCATGGTAATAAAATGGAGAGAAGTGAGCATATTTAAGATATAGTTGGTGATAAGATACACATGACTTGCATAGAGCAGATTGAGAAAAGGAAGAAAGATGTCTTCTAGCCTTTTGACTTCAGTAACTGAGAGAACAAGTGTCATTTCTGAAATGGGAAAATCGGATGGAGATTTTGAGAATGAAATACAAAAATTATTTTGAAAATTTGAGGTGCTTATTAGATAATAAAGTACATATGTTCAACTAGACAATTAAATATATGCCTAAGAACCAGTGGGCACATATACCCAGAGAGAAAATTGCTTGACAATACAATAGAGAAAAATTTGTGATGCTTGTTTGACAGAAACTCCAAGTTTTCCCTAGCTTTAAACTGGAACTGGCCATCAGCTGGGCATAAAGCTTCAACAATACAGTCTGTGTGTGGTAGGAACTTTCCTTTGAGTTACTTATGCTTCACTATCATTGACTAGATGCTTTTTATTTGTACGCACTTGACTGGAAATGCTGATTTTTGACAGTTTTTCTCTGGCTAACAACCTTGCTACATAGCAAAAGACTTAGTGAGGAAACAAGTTTAATTTCCAAAGAGATTTACTTGTGACTGTAATAGTTCTATTTGATATAGTACTGAAGAACACGGACTTAAGAGTCATCCTCCCAACTAAGAACTCTCTACACTTCTGTATTCATTTATAACATGAGAATGCTAACATTTGAGTTTTGGGGGGAGTGTATGGAGTTAGTATCTATAAATGTGTAGGTATGAATATCTTAATAGTAATAATTATGTTTATAATATTATGAAATTATCTTTCATGTCAGATCTTTGAATTATAATTGCTAGAAATAGCATGAGCTACTTTTCAACAATATAAATTGTCAATCACCTTTGAAACTTTAATTTTAGAAAAAAGTATGAGGTAGTTTAAGTAGAAAGTGGACTAGAGCTAGATGCATAATTATTTGGATTTGGGTTGTAGTGTTTCCCTTTATGTCTTTTTGCCTCAATTTCCTATGTATTTGTATAGCTGTATTTTCTGTGCCTGCTTTTATGCTTACTGCACAAAATTGTAAATATGGAATGGAAATAATATGTATGAAAGTACCTTAAAACTCTTAGCAATCCTACCAAGGTTTAAAAGATGATTATAATTGCTATTCATGGCTGTACAACCAACAGATGATAGTAGCTAGACAGAATTAAGCCTTATCTCTGGCCTGTTTCTCTGCATCTAGATACCTGGCCCTTTTTGTATATTGCATTTTCTTCCTCTCAAGTTGGAAAATCTATGAAAATATAGGCTAGTCCAAAGTTCTTTGGACAAGATTTTATGATAAGTTTTTATATAAGTGAAGCCCAGTAAGTTTATATAGTGGTCTTATCTCAGTGGGTTTGACTTACAGTTGCCGAATTGAACTGTAGCTTTTGGCCTGAAATCCAATTTTCCTTTTTCCAGTGGTATTCCTAGCCTTGAAAACACAAACATTTAATTTTAATTTTTCATACATTAGAATGTGATAAAATAGAGTAATTAGAATACTGGTTTTATGTATACTGCCATCATTTATCCTATATAAGGCCCTTTTATTTTCTTATTTATCATTTTTAATATTATAATGACAGCATAAGAACCCACCATCAATCGCAGGAAAACAGTCGTAATTTGCATTGTCCTCTTACTGCTTATTCCTGTGCTCTACCACAGAAGGTAATTACTATCCTCAATTTTATGCTTTAAAATAATGTAATCAAATATATATTTGATTTGATCCCTGGTTCCCTATGCCGCGCCGGCCCCTCCAGCGGGTGCACCGGCCCCGCCTGCAACCTGGGTGCGGTGACGCACGCCTGTAAACCACAGGAAGCAAAAAAAAAAATTCATTCTTCTATGGATATACTATGTATAAAATATATATTATATTTCAATTTTCCTTTTTTTCCCTAATATCCTTTATTGACTCTGGCATCTAACCATATAATAGAATATAATTTTAGAATAAGTAAGTCAAAGGATTTTCCTTTGGAGGAGTTTGTTCCTTGAAATTAGTTGCAGCTCACCTACAAAATAATGAGAGCTAGTACGTTATTTGATAGAATGTTTTAACCCATTTAGGCCAAAGGTTGATGTATTTATTAATATTTGCACTAAATTCATGCATGTTACCTAGAGAAATTCAAGAAAGAAAAAAGTCAAGAATTTTTTTTAATTTTTAAGAGAATAAAAAATAGATAAGACATTAAAAACAATACCCATGATGGTAGGAATTCAACAATGGTTATTATATTACATATTGTGGTCTTCAAAGTAGTTGTTCAGGACTGCAGAGATAGCTCAGTGACATAACTGCCTGCCTGGCAAGTGCAAGGCCCTGAGTTCAATCTCTGGTACACACACACACACACACAAAACGTAGTTGCTCAGAATACCAGATAAAATCTTGTAATATTGATCAAAATAAAAATCTTAAGCATTAACTATACCTTCAAAGAAACCCAGTAGAAGTGAGTGGCTATCCTGCATATATAGATACATGTTTTTCCCCTTCCTTGTTTTCTTTCTTTTCTCTTTACCCTCATCCCAATGGGAATTTGAAGAATTCACAGAGAAAAAGTTTTATTATGTTTCTTTGTTGTATGTCATTCTAAATTTGGGACACTAGACATAAAGGGATTAACTTCTGTGTTTAGTAGTAGTATATTCAGCCTTCCTATTCCTTTTATATTCCCTTTTGCTAAGTTTTTTTAAAGAAAGTTGACTATTTTGTTAATCATTATTGTCACTTCGAGGATGTTACCATTTCATATTTAAGAACTCTTATCTGAAAAATTTGCCTTCACACTCAATATGTGAACATGTTTAAAAGTCATTTAAATCTGGTCAATAGTCAGAAATGAAAAGAAATAATCAGCTAATCAGTTAACTTCTTTCCACCCTTTCTGGTCTCTTTTTCTCTGTTCTCTCGTTTCATTGCCTGATATGTGCTGGACATCTTACGTACATCCTCTTGTTTAACTTATAGTATCTTTTAGAGAAGGCACTGTATTTTCCTGTTTACAGATGAAAAATCTTAAGTTCAGAAAGACTACATAGCAAGAAAAGTGTGAAGTTGGTGGCAGGTTTGATTGATTCCAAAGCTTGGCTCTTTCAGCAACTACTTTCTTTCTTCATTTAGTAGTTCTCAATCTTTAATATACATATAAATTTCTCTAGATGCTTAGCTGTAAAAAGAATTCTGGGGCCCACCAGAATATTCAGTAACATTTAGTAAGCCTGAAATGAAACCAAGGAATCTACATTTCTGAAAAGCATTGCCAGTATCCTTGATCCATCCAGTCAATTTCACAGTCTGTAATTTGATGAACCATGAGCTACACTGTGAGTGCTTTGCAACAGTGTCTTACTTACATCATAAAAGAGAACTCAATAATTTGCTTAAGAAATGAGTGAACAAAGAAAAACCATCACTTTACATATGTTTATTTTTATTTGACATGGTTATTAGCCTTTGATGTTTATGTTTACCTTTTAATTAGTCTCCATCTAGTCCTTTTTATCTTCTGTATTATAAACAGCCTTTTCTGCTATATTTGTTGAGAGGGAAAGATTTCTTGCCATTTAAATGGCATGTGACATTCTATATGTTTTACATTAAGAGTTATGAGGGGCTAGTGAAATGGCTCAGTAGAATTAGTGCTGACAATTGTAAGGACGTTCAATCCCTGGCTTTGAAAGAAAGAGAGAGAGACAGAGAGAGAGAGAGAGAGAGAGAGAGAGAGAGAGAGAGAGAGAGAGAGAGAGAGTTGTGAAAAGGCTCTTGGGATGAAGGGTACAAGGATGGAAAGACAGAATACTGCTAAATTGTTTACTCTTCTCAAAATGGAGTGATAGCCTTAAGGGTTGAATCTTTGCAGCACAAACATGTCAACTCCTATGCAGAGACTCTTGACTGCAGTTGTTGATGTCTTGACTGCAAGCCCAGTATCCCCATTGCTTTTCAGTTCTTGAAACATTCTTGATAAAGACAGTGATTTCTTATCTAACTCAACTCACCAGCTCATAGCTGATTTCTGAAATCTGTCTTGTCTCAAATCTGATAATCGGTATAACTGAATTTCTTGATCACTTTCCCTGCCTAAAGCCCAGTTTTCTTCCTTGACCAACAAGTTAGTGTGGGCCTGAGAACAGAAGTCAATATCTTTAACTAGATATATATTTTGCCTTCTTGTGTTGATCCACAGTGAAGGAAACTCCATTCAACTTCCTTTGCTTCCTTTCTAAACTTTGCTCATTTCTATTCTAAAATAGTATTTTATATTTGTGATAACATTAAGCAGTGTCACATATTCTGAATGGAAGAGCCAAAATAGCTTTGAATTTTCATTTTATTAACTTTCGGAGATGATCATAATATTGACCTACCTTACGGAGCATTAAGATTAACTAATTAACACTGAATAGTTCTTTGGAACTGTTAAATAGTATAGAAATGTTAAATAGAATTATTAAACTTGCAGTCTAAAAGATAAATGGAACTCTTTTTCATTTTAATATTTTTATGTCTTAGGATTTCTTTTCTTCTAAAGAGTTTTAAAGAGCTTATGTATTTACATTCTTGGTTCTTAATAGGAAATGTTACAAAGATAACAAAACATATAATTGTCCACATCTCCTTTCTGTCTGCCTCCACAGTATTATACATACTGTGCAGCTAAAGTTTCTGAGATACATGTTCTCAGGTACATGTATCACAAGATATAGTCAGTGACGTTAGAGGGTTGCAGAGTGTGATGGGTGACAACTGTCACATTCCAATTGTCAGTGTATCCCTGTGGTGGATGCGAAAGTCACAAATAGCTGGCATTAATGGGTGTTTGATTAAAGAACTAAGTCAATTTCTGAGTCAGAAATAGAATCTAAATTTTCTCATTGCTATTCTTGATTATCTTTGGATTGAATCAGTTATGTTTCTTTCCATTAATAGTGAAGGAAATTTCACTAAATGCTTACCATACAGTTAAATATGTTTATGATGACAAATTGAGAACTCTGTACTAAGATCAACCACTTGGAGGACACTACATGCCAGATAGAGATAACATAAAGTTAAGATCTTTGGTTAATACATCTTAAGATATTGAAACAGTATTATAGGCATTGATTGGTTAGGAATGGGGGAGGAATAGTGAGTGGCCATCTACTTACCATTTATGAAAGATTTTAATGTTAGTAATGAAGTTTTCATCATGTTGAATGTGAATGTGAGATTCTGGCAGAAGGATCTAGTGAAAATGCCTAGTAGATAGCTATCTACAACTCTGGTTGCTAATGAGAGGGCAACATGATTCAGGAATTATTAGCATAGAAGTGGCATCAAGGTCATGAAGTGAAATGGGGGAAAGAGAAGAACAAAAACAAAATAAAACCTAATAATAAAATAGCTTGTGGCATGTTAGCTCAGTGAAATTCTTGGTTTGTCCTAAGAGAAACTAAGGTATACAAAGAAGAAATTTGCTTATGTTTCCAGAAAACTGGGGGTAGATATGGGACTGGTTCCCATGTTTGGTTAATCACAGTCCTTTTCTTTTCTATCCATAGTAATTTTAACTAATTTCAGTGTTTCACAATGGAGTATTACAGCTGCCCAAGTGGATTTGAAACTTGAAGTGGAAACCAAGATCATGAACAGGAAGAGAATATTGCCTCCTTTATTTTTAACCATTTCTGCTCAGTAATTCTAAATTCATCTTGGAAGGACTAGCCTCTGGGTTTCAGGGGACTTCAGGTTCCCAGATATTTATAAATGGGTTCATTTCTTTCCATGGTTCCTTTTCCCTCAGGTTTTTTTTTAGCATTAATTTCCTTTTTTGGGGGGCTGTTTGCTGAGAGACATTTGGATTCTTTGCTATGTGACACCTGGCTCCTTTTCCAAATCAGAAGTGTCTCTTTTTTTCCTTACCTCCTGGGGAAATCTGTTTTTAGCACATCCTTTACCTCTTTACCAAATAGATTGCCCTGATGTGTTTACTAACTACAGCCTCCCATAAAGTTACCCAGAAATGGGGGAGGGGATTAAGATTTGGTTTTAGCTGCTTTTTAAATGGCTATTGCTATGGTTTACATGTTAATGTGCCCACCAAATTTAGATTGAAATTCAGTCTCCATTACAATAGTATTGAGAAGTTTATTTTTGAGCTAGTAAGTCATGAAGGCTTGACCCATATATACTGGATTAGCAACCTTATAAAGACTGTTGAGATTATAAATTACAAGGGAAAATTTTCTTACAGTTTTGTTTCTTCCATCTTTTAAGGACATGTCTTTTTATCCCTCTGGAGTATGCAACAAGAAAACTCTAATAAAAGCCGGGTGTGGTGGTGCATGCCTGTAATCCCAGCACTCGGGAGGCTGAGGCAGGAGGATTGTTGTGAGTTCGAGACCAGCCTGAGCTACAAAGTGAGCTTAAGGCCAGCCTGAACTGCATAGTGAGACTCTGTCTCAAAAAGACAAAAAAAAAAAAAAAAAAAAGAAAAAAGAAAACTCTAATAATGCTCAACAGATGCCTTGATCTGTGATTGTGAGTCCCCAGCAATTAGAGGGTATTTTGTTGCAGCTGCAAGTAGATGAAGCCTACCTTGAACTAGGCTTTCATTTTATTTCAGTGAATTCTTTCAATAGTCACCATAGTGGTAGATTCAAAATAAAAATTGTTATAATACTGCACCTACTATAATCACAAGAGTTGTTGTAAGATGGTGGCTGGGGAATTATAGTGGACATGATGGTGGAAGCTTATGGTCAATCCTATAAAATTAGTTTTCTATAATTCACTTTATTTTTAGAAAACAAAGTTAGCACTTTCTGGGGCATTTTTTTTTTCCGAAAGAGTACAAAATAGAATTAAAACAGAAAAATTACAAATGATACTGTATTTCACTAAACAAAATAATATGAATTTGACAGTTTTTGTTGTATTGCATAGTGCTTTCTACTCATGAGAACCAAGGGTGTAAGACAGGATAGATTTCAACTGTGAAAGCCCTTGAAGGCCTGTGAAGGTTGACAACTGTTAACAAATATTTCCATGTTTGTTATTAAGCACTTACAAAACAGTTAACTGAGTAGAGAGTAATCTATAACAAATTATTTTAGAAAATAGCTTCACTGTGCTGTGATAAATTTAAAAGGTAAAGGAAAAAATTACATGACAAGCATGTTAATTTTCTACCTACAATTAACAGCCACCATTTTTCTTTTGCATCCAACCTTCTTAGTTATGTATTCCTTCTGTAAAGCAGAATTACAATAGAGAATTCAGTCTTTCTTTATGAAGCTATTAGCTGATATTAGGAGGCAGAGCTATGCAAAAAAATACATATTACCATAAATAACACCATAGAAATTAATGTTAATCTGATATTGATCATAATATAAGTATAAATTTAAAACTGCAAAACTTGAGGTAATCGAGACTGGACTAGCCAATGAAGGTCAGAGGGTTCACATTAGCTATTTCCATGGTAAATTTATACAAAAATTTTATATGCACATCCCCAAAATTACTTAAGATATTTAAAAATTGAAAGAATTGCCATAGGATTCAGAAAATACTTTTTCTCCTGAAATATTACATGAGCAAAATTGGACCTACATTTCTTCATAGCAATAATTTGCTTGACCTTACTACATGCCTGCTCTGAATATAGCTTATGCTTTTGTATCAATTTTATACCCATTCATGCCATGTCAATCATTGATGCTTTGGAAAGAAGACTGGAATAAAGACAAACTGAAGCAGAAACTGTCAACTTTCATTATATAAATACTTGAGAAGACTATCATAAATAACTGGTTCATAGAATGAACCTCTGCAGTACAGTCTCTGAGCCTCAGAAACTTCAATGTGCAACTTAAGGTAGCATTTAAAGTATTTCTTATCTGCAAGCAACATCAATTATTGCTGGAAGATGAATCTTAGTCTAATTTTAACTCGATGCCTGCTCTGAGAGTATCTTCAATGAATTCCTCTTATCATATGAATAAAGTCTCAAGTTAGTGAGACTGGTGTTGAGCCCGCTATGATCTTTTTTTTTCCATTTATTTTTATTTTTTTAAAATACAAATGTCAATCAGCCAGATTCAAGACACCTTAACCAACACATTCGATGAATTAATACATTGCAAACTGTTTTCATAACGTTTTGGTATTGTACAAGGTGCATACATGATATTATATTTACAGGTTTTTTATAGCTGAATTATATCAAAGATTCAATAATTATTTACCTAGTGGATGACCATAGCACTAAAAGCTGACATAATATCCTGTCCAACCACCATTAGTGCAGATCTTGCCTATCATAGAATTATGTAGAAGCACAGTGTTATCTATCCCAA